>VZTI01005074.1:1837730-1909221 GCA_013397865.1 Struthidea cinerea
CGGCGAGGCGGGGGCGGCGGGGCGGGGGCAGCGAGGCGCTGCGGTCATCACGGCCTGTACAGGGAAACACCAGTGAACAGAGTCACGGTTTGACTCAAGGCTTACACTCCTGCAGAGATGTGCTGCAAGGGTACGGCTGAAGGGGTGCTGATGGCGAGACTGCCACAGTCTGTAATCACAATGGCCTCTGGAGAGGAAAGACACGCTCCTGCCACGTACTTTGGTCGCTGCAGCAAGAGACCCCCTCGCCTGCGTGAGACAGATATGGAAAACGCCATCCCCACGAATGGCGTGGGGAAACCGCTCCAGAAGCTGCACAAGGGCAGCCGCGAGCGAAATCCATCCTGGGCGCGACAGGGCCTTCCCCTTCCCCACTGCATCGCGAACCCATGCGAGAGTAACTAGCGGTGCTACCGAGAGGGGACTGGGCCTGGACCTGTGTGAGGGTGTCACCTGTGCCAGGGCCTGGCAAATGCCCCTCTCCATCGCTGCCACCGTTTGGGCAGATGCTGAGCAGGAGGACTAGAGACCGACTAGGTTGCAATGAATGACGGACTTTGTCTAAACACAAACACCCATGTTGGGAAGTTTCACATGGGGCCAATGCAGGTGTCAAGTGTGGCAAGAGTTAATGCATCCTGAGCGATGAGAGTGGCTGGGCTCAGCTAGAGAGACTTACCTTGTCCAAAGAGAATGAGGACAGCCAGCACACCACAAGGAGTTCTCACTGGGCTGATTCCAGCTAGAAGCACAACCCACCCTTCAGTGAAAGGAGTGTTAGCTGTGACAAATCCATATTGCTTATTTGAGGAGTCTGCTGCAGAAATCTTTTTCTGGTTTCCCTTTGGCTATTGAAACTACAAATCTTCATTTTATGTAACCTATCACAAGACGACTTCTGACTTCTTCTTTGTAGGCCCTTGCTTGTTCCTCACTGTTGCTTAAAAGCTCAGAATGAAAACCATTCCCTTTCCTACTCAGCAGTTGTGTTCCCTGAGAGCAGCTTTGGGCTCCACCACTTCTGGCTGAGCCAAACTGGAGCACCAGCTTCAGGGCAGCTATGGTCACGCTGGGAGAGGTCTGGCTTCACAGCATGTGGAAGACTAAAGGAGAAAGTTGCAATAGCAAAGAATATAGTAACAGTTATGAATTAATAATGGTAATAAGGAGAAGTGAGGAAGAAGGAAAAAAAGGAGACCTGGTTCTGTGCTAACTTCCCACTGTCTTCAACGATAACTCCTGTAAGTCTTGTAACTGAGGGAAATGAGAAAAGCGTACAGACTGACTGGTTTAGTACAAGCAGTCAAGATGGATCCAGTTTATGCACATGATGGGGAAGTGTGTGTTCCAATGAAACAAAACATAGAAATAGTTACAAAGCATACCTCAGACATGAGTTACCACCTCATGATAGACTGCCCAATGGACTGCACAGAACAGAAACACGAAAAAACAGCTGAGATCCTTGGTAAAACTGCTATTGGCATCAATGTGTAGATTTCAAGATAGTGATGATCAGTGATGATGATCATTTGTGAGTTACATGTTAGTATATGGACCTGCTCTCCCAAAAGGCCAAGTAGAAGGCAAAGATAGAGCAGGAATGAGAGTCTTGTTAAAAGGAGAAACAAAATGGTGTTTTAAAGTCCAGCCTAGTGAAGCTGTTTATAACTAGTCTTGCAAGTAGGGTTTTTCTATTATAACAACTAATCTTTATGGTTCAATTTCTTCAGTCTGCCCTTGCCATGAAAAAGCCCGTAGCAAAAGAAACAAAATAAGGCAAAGAGGAATCATCTTTCTTGAGAACAAGCTGAACTGTCAAAGACTTAGGGTCGACAGTGTGCTGATAAGATACACTGTTGTGTGAACTTTCCCTCCCAGAGACATCCATCTCTATTATCACAGCCTGGAGATGGTTCTGTGTCAACTTTGCATCTGCATCAGTAACTCATTCTGTTCAGCCATCTGTTCCACAGACATCACACTGTTAAGAAGCCCCAGTACAGCACAATCCAGTCCAGTAACATAGAAAGAGAAAAGAAAAGATCTCATTACCATTTGAATTCAGGGGCTCTCCTGTGATACACATACAATATTTTTTTATATTGACATGAACATGGTAATTTGGTGAGTAAATTCTCAGTTATAACAAAGAGATTAAAATCAAACAATATGCAATAGCTTTATTCAGAAGCAAAATAGTTACGGAGTTAAACTAGGATTTAAGGTAGTTATTTCTCATTTTGCAGACTTTAACAGAGTTAAGAAAACATTCATGTTAACTAGGATGACTATTACATATGGCCCATTTTAACTTCTGAAGATTTCACCACTAATTTGTAGTCAAAATGAAATAGGCATTTAAAAGCTAAGGTCTCCGAAGAAAATTATGACAGTAGATTGTTGACAGTGCAATTTGAGATTTCTTGTTTTGTTTCTATTTATTCAAGTCCATATATGGTTGAAACTTAGGATTTTTTTATTTCTATTTGCCATGTTGTCTTTCTAAATTAATATGTCCCAAGAGCTTGTAAAGTTATATCTGCCTATTTCAGTGGCTTTTGGTATTTTTTCCTAGGTTTTGTAGCACTATAGAGCTAGGATAATTAAAGGCCAGAGAGCTGGATTCCATTCTGGCCTGTAAATCTTACACAGAACTGGTGCTGGAGTTTCAATAACAAAATCATTATTGTGAATGATTACTGAGCCAGAGAAAACCATTGATTGACATTCAGATTCTTAACTGAATTTGCAGATGTTGCGAAGTGAGATTTGGTGGGAGGTCTGTGAGTCATTGAGTCGGGATCTTAGTCTCACAGTTTTAGAGAGCTCTCCTTCAGAGACGCACTGCACTCCAGCATTGCTTTTGGGTTTGGGGAGACAGGGACTGAAGAATCGTGCAGGAGCAATGTGCTCAAGCCTCGTTCAAAGGAACACGAATGCTGTGTTTAAAACAGTAATCCCTTTCGCTAATTAACGTGTGATCTGATTGGTAAATTAGCCTCTATGAAGTTTTTGCTACCACAGCTCAAGTATTTTGAGAACCTAAGGGCTTTTCTTTTTAAAAGGAACTCTCCCAGGGGAGAGGCAAAGATTCCTCTTATACATTGACCCCCTTTTACTCTTAACAAGACAACAAATGTATTCATCTGTTGTGACATGGTCTCCACTGAAGAGCTGGATACAGCCTGATACAACCTGATACAACTTGGAACTGTGCAGCACGCATGCCATTAGATATACTATACTCTTGGCCGTGTGTAAGATTCTATTATGTTTTAAAGATTTAATACAACCTTTTTGTTTTTACACGACACTCTGATCTACGCACATGTTTTTAGTGCACTGAGTCTGTCTTTGGAGCTGAAACTTCTCAGCCTTGTGGTATATCTCTCATTTCACCTCTATCTTTGTTTTATATATCTCTCCCTACGCTGTCTCTGGGGAAGAAATACACCAGACTTGTGTCCCCCAACAGAGCTGTGGTCTCTAAGGAAACTCGTGCATTAATTAAGCAACAGTATAATGGGTATGGTTTTGTTTTGTTAACCAGTGCCCCAAGGAGCATCATTTCACTTACATGAGTATTTTACCCCCTCCCCCCACTAGCAAATATCAGCATATTTCTGTTAGCTGTTCTGTGCGTATGTTCAAAACAATACTTATGAGATAAAATTTTGTCTTCTGAAATAGCAAGCAAATTGGCATATGAATTTAATTTCTGTAGTAACTTGGCACTGTCTTCTCTGATTACTGGTTGTTGGCCTCCCCCTCAAAATGTTCTAGTATTGAAGCCAACAGCCATGGCCACACACTGGGTGTGCTTGGCAGCTGCAGGGCCCAGATGCCAACCACTGGAATGCATTTTACGTACCAGTGTCTCTGCCTGTGGCTTGGTTTCTTGGCCAGCCTTTAGCAAAGTCTCTTCTCTGGACTCATCTGGCTCTAGTGCCCGCTGCTCTTGCAGCTGTGGAACTGAAGCAAAAGCAATTTACAGAAGATCTGTCTCACCGTTCCAGGAACCACTTGCCTGCACCATCTCCCAGCAAGATACACACACTGAGTCCTTTTAGCATGTAAAAGGAAGATGTCCCACTTGCCTGTATTCACTGTGGAGGACCAAGTGTATGGATTGACAGGGGTCTGGCAGGACAGAGCACCCTGGTAAACCTGACAGACACCACTGAAAGATACTTTTTAATGTCTCACAATTTCTCTATCAAATGTCTATTTCAAGTTTCTTCTAGCTAAAGCCCCTGAAAAGTACAGTATTGGCTCAGCATCAGATATTTTGCATATATGACTTGCATCACTTTCTCCAGCAATTAGTGGTGATCTAGGCATGGATTTATTTCTGCTGTTCAACAAGATAGGAAGGAAGGAAGGAAGGAAGGAAGGAAGGAAGGAAGGAAGGAAGGAAGGAAGGGAAGGGAGGGAAGGGAGGGAGGGAGGGAGGGAGGAAGGGAGGGAGAGATCCACCTGGCAAGCAAGAATAAGCTGTCATCTTGTCTGGATATATTTAACAAGTAATAGAGGAGATTATGCTTCCACAGTAGATCAGTTAGTGTAGTAAAAATTAAAAGTACAACTTACTTCCATAAGCTATTTACTGAGTCCCTTTTTGTAGAATAATTATTAATGTTTTATATTTTGTAGTATTTCCTATCTTAATGCTTTCTTTATTTCCAATCTTAATGTAGCATTCCACTGCGGTTTCTCTGTTACCCTCCAGGCTTCCACACTTGCCTGGAAAGCTGGCAGCTCACTAAAGACATGCCAAGCCGAACACTGGAGGTGTGTATTGCACACGTCCACAATACAGAAATTGCCTTAACTGGATTACATGCCTCTGATTGCACTAGAGAAACACACAGCTTCTGCTAAGAAGCTGCAGTAAGAAAATGTGGATTTATCACATACTGAAACACTCACCAAGTTGATACTGAATTGCAACCATTGACTGAATTACTTTTAAGTATCTACAACACTACAGAAATTAATTTGACATCCCTAATTTGCACATGCTTTGGTGTGTACAAGGGTAAATTCATTGAAGGATAATCTCAACTCCCCAGGTTGTATTTAAGAATGGCTGTAACTTGGGAAAGTGGACAATTAGTTTATCATCTCATCTTTTGAATTGCATTTAAGAACAATTACATTGACAGTAGAAGAACATTACATCTAGTACATACACTTTTGGACCATGTGTGCGCACAGAATTTAAAAGGTGTACAAGATATTACTGTGGTCTCATCTGGGAGCTGTCCTTTAGGGGAAAAGAATTACTGTATGTTATATTCTTAAAATAATACTGTTCAAAAATATAACCAATTATTATGGAACTGATTATTTTCTGCCTCAGCAGTGATGCAACTATGTCTTGTAACCCTATTTACTTCAGTGTGGTATTTCCTGTTGCCATTGTCGCCACTGGGAGCACCATTATCTACTGGTGTTGTAAGCCAGCTTTGTGCAGATTTCTCAGCACACTTTTTTTTCAGTGGCTTTTTAAAAAAAATTGCATTAAAATATAAAAATTGGGTAGGACTCTCTAAGATTTTATTCTAACTGAGTTTCTCTCTTGATGGAGAAAAAAAAATAGTCTTATGATTTAGTACAAGCATTGGTAAAAGAGGGAAAAGGTGCAGTAAAATGACAAGAGGGTAGTGAAAACTTCAAGGGGAAATAAGAAAAAGTAGAAATATGGCAACATAGAGAATT
Source organism: Struthidea cinerea (assembly GCA_013397865.1). Taxonomy (NCBI): domain Eukaryota; kingdom Metazoa; phylum Chordata; class Aves; order Passeriformes; family Corcoracidae; genus Struthidea; species Struthidea cinerea. The sequence goes on from VZTI01005074.1 coordinate 1,843,455, forward strand.
CAGTGTAGGTGTAGATAAGCCAAGGAAATCAAACTACTTGTGCAGGTTGATATGCTGTAAGTCTGCTGAGAAAACCTGTATATTAGTACAAACCAAAAAAAGATCCACTCCAATTTTAACACTAATTGAAAAGCAAGCAAAATATTAAGTCACTCTAAGAAAAGCAGTGGGAATAATTTTGGGGCAATTTAGTTTAGGCAGAAGGGATATCAAAAGAGTAAGTGAAGTACAGAACATGATGGTGTATAGAAAGTCAATTAGGCATCTGTATCTTGCTTCTTATATTCCAAAGAGTATATCCAGTCAAACCAATAATAAAGAATGAGTATCAGTGAGTGATGTTTTCTATATATTGAGTGTCTGAAGCATGCTATTGGAATACCTGCTGAGCAAGAAAGCCTTGCAGTATGTTTTGTAAAATGGTTCAAACATTTATTTGCTTCATATAGATGTTTTCTATGAGGTCAAGCAGGGCAAAATCCATCAGATGTATCCCCCTTTGTAAGAAACACAGAAGCTAGTTATGGGGTATATTAGTCAGAAAGGTCTGTTATGACACAGCTCTCAGTCATCAGTGTTCTCCTTCTGTAGAATTTGATTTTCACTATATTTAAGTATATTGTCAAAACTGTGAACCTGTTTATCAAGATTTACATTACACACTTTCTCTTCATTTTAATGCCTGTGAAAGAAAAATATAGATCTATATGAACATAAGCTTCTTTTCACCAGGTAAAAATGAGCTCAATATAAAATTACTGGGGGGGGGGGCATTATGTCTACTTAAAGCTTGTGCCGAGTGGTTAGCCAATCATTTGCCTTTAACAACGAGGATAAAATAAATAAAAATCTGAACAAAACAGTGAATAATCTCAGGGAACTTTTTTTAATTACTCCACAGTGACAGGAGAGTCAAACCTTTTGTTATATAAGCTTGTTGTGCTTCAACAATCATAGGTTCCCTCTCATTTTGGTATTTCAGGGTTTTTTTGAGCCCAGTTGCATCTTCACATGCACAGAGGTATTTGACACATGGTCCAGTACTTTAAGCAGCAGGAGGGAAATGTAGAACTTATAGAGATGTTACACGTGTTACAGAGAAAGGAAAGATTAAATAACAGGCATATTCTCTTGATTTCTGATATTAAGAGAGCTCAACTCAAAAGCAGACGTACTTAGTATTTTAAACATAAACCTCTGTGGAACTGATACTCATGTTTCAGTGAGTAGTACCCTGACTTCATGCCATGAGTGAGTTAGAAAACAGTTTCCTTGCTGATGAGAGCCACTGTAACGTTCATGATGACATTTTCTGAGTGGCATATAAAATAGAAGCCTAGACTTAGATAGAAATCTAAATAATACAGTATTTCAACCAGTTCAAAAGGGCCAACCTTCGCTTACAGTAGTATCTTAACACTTCCTTGCTTACAGTGTAAGCATCATTTTCAGTAATGTGAAGTGGTCTTTCCATTCACACATTTGAAAGAATAAAACAAAATCCCACTAGCGTGAAATGGTGGAATGAAGACTTCAGGGTCTCCTTGCACTAGTTTTACTTCTGTGGAGGTGCATGACTTCAGTGGAAGCAATCCTGTATTCATGTGAGTTTTCCTCCTCTGAATTAAGAAGACTAGAAAAAACAGGCAGTGCACTTCGACAATATACAATAAAAATCAGAGTAGATATATCTCTTTTTCATCTCTATTTTTCATACAAATTATTGAGACCTACAATACTGGTCATATTTTAAGGTAAAATGAACGTTTTTGTTTCTTCCAAATGAACGTGAAGGATCCCAGGTGACCTTCTATTACAGTAAAATTTTCTTGTGATCCGCAGACAAATTCTCCTTGCCTAGTAGACTGCACAGGTATCCATAAGCAGTTGCATATACATGCAATGTATATGTAAATATTCATAGGTATTGTACATGTGCTATACCTACATATACAGTTTCTCACTATGAGGATTGATACTGTGTATACATACAGCATTATCTTCATTGATATCACAATATCTTGGTGCTATTAGCTAGTATGGACAGAACATCATCTGTAAGTTGTGTAATGAAGGGATGGTATTACGTGGTGAATATGAAATCTGTTGGACTTACAGCACAGTCAGTTGCAGCAGGACAGCTTGGATCCATCTCCCGTTTCTCAGAGGCAGCAACAGCAGAGGGAGTAAATCTTCTAACAAATCTCAGTAGACAGAGATTTTGTTCCCATTCTTTCTGCCACATCCCTGCTCATTTTTCTCCACATTACTTAGACAAATTACTAGTTTTTCACATTTTCACTTCATCTATTTCAGCCCTGAACCTTAACTGGATTTTCATCTCCTCTAATATTCTTACCCTGGAACTTTCTGCTGAGTGTACATATCTATGCATTTGTCTGCACATGTGCAACTGTCAGAAATGTTCCTTTATATTTATTACATTATTGAACCTCTGAGATAAAATGCCTGTTAAAATGAAGGGGCCTTGTCTAAGTGCAGTCTTTTAGAGACCAGCATGGGTTTTACAGCTCACAGAAGCATGCAGTCTGACCCTATTTTTCTTCTTTCATGGAGGAACATTGCCTAGCAATTGATGGTTTTGTTTACTGGAGTTCACATCTCACAAAGCAGTTTGAAACAGAATGCAAAGGAAACTACTGTGCTAGCAGAGAAAAGAGTATGGAGAAGTTAAATAGTTAATTTTTAGTAGGCACAAATCACATTTCCATCAAGTGCAAGCAGTCAGCTGTTATTGTAGGTCACTAAGATACAATGAATTATTTTCTGCAGTTCGTGGAAAACATTAGGCAGCTGTAATAAAGTCAATGGTATTTCCTTCCTTACTGAAACATTACTTCAGCAAATCCCCCTGTTTTGTTAAAACACCATTTCATGCTTGAGAAAATTTCATTAATTTCTTCTTTTATATTTTTTAAAATTTCTTTTATTTATTGCTTCAGATAGAGAAAACACTGAGGGAAAAATATCAGAAGTGACTTTTCATGTTCAGATGGATGACAATTGATCTAAACTAAAAGGATTGTAAATGGAAGGGGGAAGGGAGCACTTTGGTGGCCTTTATATAACGTAGATATTCAGTCCAGGAAACATACCACAACATAAATGTCTTTTTAAGACATTAAAGCTTAGCTTAAGCAACAGCTAGAGTATTTATACCGTAGTTCACCCCGTTTATTCTTCCTTATATATTTATCCATGTTTTATCTGTGGTAACATACGAAGTTATATTTTCAAATTTTATCTTGCTTTATAAGCATCTATTTAAATCCTGCATGAAGTATCTTTAATAAATCCCTTTCAATCAGTAACACATCTTTTATTCTTATTTTCTTTTAAGATCTGGTGATCTGAACAATTGACGGGTTCCTTGGAATTCTGAATGAATCGGTTAAGTGATGGTAAGTTTTCTTTTGGGACACTAATCAGTGGCAAATGTCTTACAATATGTGAAATGAAGAACAGACCTTGACTGTACGTATGCAAAAACTGTTCAGCCAGCTGGTTGTGCATTATCAGGGAAACACTTTCTACAGGGAAACAGCAGCCTCAGTGTTTTAAAAATATGCACTGTCCTATGGATTGGCTCACAAACAGTAGCAGCTGGACCTCAAGTTAGGTACCCACACTTTAGTAAGGAAACTAACACTACAGCAGAGGAATGAGAAAAATGTAGTAATTAGTAAGGGCTAGAGGGGCATGTTTGTACAGGAGGTTATAGCATTTTCACTAGCTGGACAGGGACACACACAGCTTGGATAAAACCTGCAAGGACTTTTGTAAAATATTGTATTAACAATTGCATACTCACTTTTCTTAACAACATTGTATTAATGAGATGGAGTTTAATTCCCCTCCTCTCTTTCAAATTATTTTATCTGCTTCAAATATATGTCCAATCGAATATGAGTTTAAAAATGCCAGATCACATAGCAAGTCTTCCTGAAAATTCAGGAACAGTATCCTTGATTCTGGAGACCTAATGATGTTTTATAAAAGTTTTTCAAACTAACATTGCTGAAGTTGTTAGATGCTGACCCTCTCTTAAGAGGAATTGGCTAAATTAGAAGATATAAAAAACCTGGGAATCATTCTGTGAATTCTGGATTAGACATGCATCAGGAGCAGCAGTGAGTTAAGGGTATATATGCATCATATTCAGATATGTTTTCTTCTCGTCTTTGTACTCACTACTGAAATATTCATTCCCTGTTACCAGAGTTCTGTTCATGTTTATCGGAAGTGATAGTGGTAAGTGGCTCACTCTGTTAATGCTACTCACTGTGTGCAGTTCCTAATCTGTGGCATTTTTTACAGGGCCCTGAAAGTATATGTGATGAAGTTAGCATAACCAAACATACTTCTGCAGATCTTTTCTGCCCTTTTTTTCTACACACCATTCAATTTCTTACTACATCACTGAGCATTGTATATACGAATACAGCTTGCTGCCGTTTCTCAGAAAGAGCTGATCATTGGGAAGTTCATCTGCCAGTGAAGCAACCAACTCAATTGAACTGACTAGTTTTAAGGTTGGAGAACTAATAGGAGCAGACTTGAGCCTAGTATGGGGGTCTGCATGGACATACACGTACTCTGCTGTACCCTAAAGCAAGCTGAAGAGGTACAGCTGTAGCTCTAAAGGCACAATTGACAAAGCTGTGCCTTGGTAATACATTGATGCATTAACAGTACAAAAGACTGCTTATCTTTACCAAACATTTCCAGAATATAGGCAAGGGGTTACTAGTCAATTATTTAGTTAAGTCAAGCCAACATGGGAATTATCTGACCATTATTACCACTTGTCTTCCACTTGCATTCTAGAAATTATTTTTCTTATTCTATGTGGTCACTACCCCATAATAAAAGACAGTTTGTGCCATAGCTTTAGTACCAAGCAAACCCACAAAAAGCTGTGAAATTTACCTCTATAGAAAAAAAAATGCTATTAGGTAATACATAATAAACTTTAAATAACAGGTTTGCAGCTTGTCTTAACTAACTTTATTTGCCAATAAGCATGCCTCCATTCTAATATTGAGAGCATTTCCATGTCAGAGCCTTATCTTTCCTGCAGTTAAACTGCGAAATTAATTGTCTTGTCAAGGTTAAGATCACTAGAGATCATTGGATCATACAATCTAATCAGTATATCACTGATACAAGAAGGCCAAAGGCCATTGCTTTTCACTCCTTCACCACTGTCCTCTACCTTGTCTTCAGTTAAACCATGTATTCTAAGAAGATATCTGATTGTTCTTCAGGCAGATTTCTCTGTTTCCCTTAGTAGTTTCCTCCCTGTTTAGCTACCACCAATGCACATTTTTGTTATTCTGCTTCTTTATTCTAAGAAGTAATTTTTCATCTATCTAACCTTTTACATAAGATTTTTTTTTTTTTTTGCTGCTTCCCAGTCAGAAGGTGGTGCTGTCATTTCTTCTTCTTCTATGTATATCCTCTGTATGATGTAACTGAGCTCTAATCTGGGAACTATAGAGGACGTGCATTCTTTTACTAGCTGTCTGTAGCTGTTTTCACATCAATTGTGTTTAGAAGCTATCCTTATGACTGCTCTTGGTTTTAGGGATAAGTAAATGGTGAAAGTTAATTTACACCATTTTTAAAAATAACCTTTAGCAAATACTGTGCTTAGAGTAATGAATATGAAATGAGCCTTTGTATAGATATCTTGGATGTCTAATTTTATGTATTCCTTTGAGAAAAAAACCCAAACATACACACACACATACACTTCATTGTACTTCAACAAGATGCAGAATGCAAAATGTTCCACTGCTGCTTACTCATCAGTCAGCCTGAAGTGGTTTCTTCTTCAGTCACTGTGCCTACAGGGCTACTGATATTACTGTAGTGTTATTTTAGTAATCAGTAAGCAGTGGTAGCTCCAATTGCACAAAACACCTTTGAAAATGGTTTTTATATAGAACTTAATCACACAAGATCACCATACACAGTTAAAAACGGTAGTCATTTTTCCGGAGTTCACCCACAAAAATCAGCTGTTGACTGGAGGTCCCAATACTTCACCTCACTAGTGTTGTAGAGATGGGGTTTTAAATTCTCCAGCTGCAGTTTCTTAGGTACCTGGACAGTCTCCTAAGGCTTTCTAGCAGCTAGTAAAGAGACATAAGCCCTCTCAAAGGAGTCAAAGCATTTATTTCAGTCATGGTTCTGCTGTGATCAGCTTCTAAATTTCCCCTCTCATCCAGTTCTCGCTTACAACAAGAAAAACACAAATCTGTGGTAAGCAATGGCTTTGGCAAGGTCATCGTCGGCCTATGAGTCAGTCAGTCACAGCTCCACTCAGTCACATCAGTGCAGACCTGATACTGGAGCCGCTGGAAGTGGAGTGTCCTCTGGAAAGCTCCACAAAGAGAGAGTGACAAATACCAGGGTTGGTATTTGTGGTCAGTACTCCTTCAGGCAGTTTGTTATCAGCAGCATAAGGTCGTTTGGTCTAACGGGTCATTGTGGTGATTACTTAAACAAAAGAAAGAAAATAGCACATCCCCGGTGTAGGGGCAGACCATGCAAACAAGATATTTTGTTAGAATCAGTGCACGCTCCCCCTCACACGAAGCCCTGCAGTAAACTCTAAAGGTAACAGAAGGCCTGTCAGCCAGGATAAATGCATTCAGCAAATCTAAACAGAAGGTGACCATCATCGAAAAGCAACAATTAGAACCTAAGGACTTCTAGAGAGCTTATTATTTCAACTGTTTGTAGAACAGGATGTTGACTATTCAACAAAAAAACAGAAGAATAACATATCTTTCCCCTCTTCCCCCCTCGCCAAAGGCAACCAAGGTTAAAAATATGCCTGGTTAGGAAGCAGAAATTTTTAATATTCCTAAAACCAAAAAGTTTACTGTGGCAATCATTAAGAGGGATGTAATAGCCCAAGTGTGTAAATGTTAGTCAGACTGCCTGAAAAGTATTTGTTTTCACCTGAAAAGAAGCTGACTCAGAATTGTGTGTTCTATCTTCTGTGCAAACATTTTTTCTACTATTTTTCCTTTTTTTCTCCTTACAGTTTCTTTCTGTACATGTAATATAGGGCTAAAATAGTCTCATATACCAACAGGTAGAACAAGTACTTCAGTATAACAAACCATGCTGATCTCATTAGTCCTAAGAGGGCTTAGGTTAAAAAGAGAAATGTTCACAAAGAGCATAACAAATACACACACACACACACACACACACACGTATATGTTTATATATATAAAATTGACATTTTTTTGTCGTAAAACTAGGAATCAATCATGCCTCTTGGCTGACAGGCTGAGTGCTTAATCTTGAATATAGGCCCCAGCAGTTTAACTTTTGGATACTCGCCATTTGAGAGAAAGGCAGACTTAGACTGTTGCTACATGAGGTCCTCCACAAACACAGGGAGTTATTTTCTTTGCAGTGTTTCCACTGAAATTTTACACATCTTGCACACATCCTTTCACTGCAGCTGTACAGGGTAAGGCTTGCTCAAAGTGGAGTGAAAACCATACACTTATTTCAGCTCACCTGTAACTGCAGAAACATACTTCCTTTTTTTTGCCTCTGCCTGTGACTTCAACACAACCCTCATTATCACCACTGTTGTGATTATTCAGGAAGCATGTGGATGCCATGCAACATCATAACACAGATGTGTCCTATGTTCTTTGTATGTGACAATTCTCTTCAGTTGTATAAATTGTGCCTTGCTGTAGTAAAGTGTATTGCTAAGAGCCTGAAACAGAGAAAGCTAATTCTGCATCCCAGTGAAATCTTAAAGGAAAAATACATTATTTCATGTATATCCCAGCTGAGATTTAAAAGTTTGGGAGATGTGGTATATCTAGGCAATGAAATAGTAACCTGTTTTTCTTGTCCACCGTGGCACGGGGACTTCAGCTGTATTAATAGTTTATTTCAGGAGCTTTCAACATTTTTCTTGCTGGAACTTTGACAGTTCTTTTAAACTTCCCTCTTTTCATATTATTGGAAGAGTGCTGCACACAGAACTTCTAACCTTTGAGACTCACCATCAAATACTATACACTTCAGCATTTCCACCTCTTTTAAAGTTTTTAAAGCCTGTGTGCTAAATGCTCCTTCCATGCATCTTCAAAAAGTTCCATTTGGATAGTTAAATCAAGGCAAAGGTTTCCATATAGGTCTGTGGCACCTCAAAAGAAAAATTCTAGGCTTATGATGCATAGTGTGCCTTTCCATTACAGGCGTAATACAAGCAATTCTACAAGAGTAGAAATGCACAATTTTATTTGTACATGAACAGCATATATGAAGCAAGATTAAAACAGGATATCAGTCAAATGGCAGCAGTAAAAGGAGACAGGTATATGTGAGGCAGACTATAACCAAATTATACAAGGGCATGGAGAAAACAGAACTGAGAAGGCAGACACCTCTGTGACTGCAGTGGATCCTACTAGGATAGCTAGCCTTGTATCCTGCTCACCCACTCAAACCTTGTCATGAGGTCAGAGTAAATTTTTTGTCTTCTGTGCCAGAAGAAAATTACCATTTCTATTTAATAATAATAACAACAACTTATTTTCAGCAACAGCTGCCTATATTAGTGCTTCATGATAAGAGAAAAAAAGCACTGGAGTCTTGTGAGGATGAGCTACAGCTATACTATTACACAGAACAGATTTGGAATTTTGTTTTGCCAGTGGGCAGGGTCAGCACAAAAGACACAGACATCAACTTAAGGAATAAGTGTAGTTTACTATAGTACAAAACTGCAAAGAATCACAAAAAGATAATCTAAGCAATTTACCTAACCATTACTACAAAAGATTGCCTATAGTGGTTAAGAAAGATACATCACCAGTTACTCTGAAACTTTACCATCATCTGGATCCACACATCAACTGGGGGAGCCCCTGTCACAGCAAAGGACTGGAGAGCTGCTCCCGGTAACTGGAAAATCCTGTGCGGTGCATTCACCCACAGGCAAGGCTTCCAACCTTGTCAAGACGCCCCAGCGATTATATTGTTGAATAAACAAGCTACCATAACTTCTAGTGCGGGAACACCTGGTTTCATCCTCCTCTTTGGTTCCCCCAAAGCAGGGCCAGGGCTCAAGGAGGAACCAAGGGAGTTTTCTTTGATCATATGCCTCCAGACAAGGCCAGATGTCTGATTTCGTGGCCTTGTCCAGCTTCTAAATAGAGAAAGGTTTTGCTAATGAGTGGATACAAATATCATGTTGCTAATAACACTTCGTTAATGAACAGATACATATAGCATTTGGTTGGAAGGTTCATCTAGAGGTGAACTTTGGCTCAAGGCCTGAGGTTCAGGCCTCAGTCAGGGCCTGAGGTTCAGGCCGTAGTACTTCAAATTGTTCTCATGTTCTGATGCACATTTAAGCCATGAGGTAAGCAAAAGGAGTTAGCTGTATGTTCACACATCTTATTTCTCTTTCACCCAGCACAGGGTAGACACATGTGAACTGTCTGCTGTGGACAGTCACTATTACAATGATTCACAGTGCACATCAAATGCCTTTCCAAAATACTGGCTGGGGAACTGCTGATGAGTGCAAATGAAAACCATGTCAATGTAACAATTAAACAGTATGGAAAATTTGGGATCCTGACTCTGTTTGATTGTTAGTATAGATAAAGTGAAAAGTGCTGAGAACAGACTGTATGGAAACAGAACCACTTTCTGAATTTCTGAAGCAACAACTGTTGAGGGTTATAAAGTACTGGATCAAGTTGCCAAGAGAGGCTGTGAAATTTTCAGCCTTGGACATATAAAAAACTCATCTTAAAAAGCATCTTTAGGGAGCCTCCAAATGAAGACTACCACAAATCTGGTCTCACAAGTGCTGAACTGAAGAGAATTACTTCCCTCAACCTGTCAGCTACTCTTCTGCACACATCAGCTGCTGAAGGAAGTGAACTGATGTAACATGAACATCAGTACTCAATAGTATTCATATACTCACCATTTCTAAGGCTGGGCACCTGCGAACAGCTTGAGAAGGGTTAGCACTTGCAGGGAACTGAGGGCAAGTAAGACTAGTGGTAAACTGAGAAGCTTGTTGAGAACAAAGTTAACCAAAATTGGTACCATTTTAGGGATGCAGGGCTCAACAAAACATGTTTCTTCTAACTGAAATAGTCTCGCTGATTTTTTCAGCTGATATAAGTGGTTCATACATTTATTTCTGAAGTACAATTCATAAGGTTAACATTAAGCTAAAAAATCTTTTCTGGGGGAAATCTGTATCCTCATTACTCATCTGAGTCAGGCCAAAGAAATGTTTTTAACTGTTCTTTTCATTTCTGATATTAATTTTAGTGTTTGAATACAATATGTTTGCTAGTTGGGGGAAGTCCGACAAACTGAAGACAAGTTTTAATGTACCATGCAAGAGCCAACTAGGGCTGAAACAATTTTATACCTAATAGCTGGAAATGAGACAAGCATAAGAAACTGTGAGCAATTCCTTACATTCTGTGTCTCCGTCTTTGTCTGTGAATCAGAGGAGCTGAGCCTTGCTTTATACCGCTGTGGGTCAGAAGAAAATCCACTAATCTCTATGAAATGACAAGTGCAACACCTGAATGTGTTGAACCGGCAGCAGACCTAAGAGGTGGGCTCTTCACCTTCAAAGATTGGATTGGGTTTTATATAGACCATATTTAGTTAAAAAATACTGATCTTTGTAAGCAAATTTTGGAATGGTATGAAAAAGTAAGGGAAATTGGTTTGGATTCAGGTGTGTACAGAAAAACCATAGCTGGGGACTGATTCAGCACAGGTGGAAATTATGCCAACTCTAAATCCAGTCATGTATAATAGGAATAACCATGTCACATGACAGCCAATAAGAAGAAATGGTAGGGTACTTTTAAGTCATTAGAGAATTTGGAAAGAATAAATATTGAAAATTGCTTTCCTAGTTGCAGTAAAATAGTTTAGGAAAAAAGCAGAAAAAAAAAGAAAATATTAAAGAGATTATAATAGAAGACAAATCACCAGTTCAGAGGAGAAATTTGAAGATCAAAGAAATACATAGTAATCTGTATAAAGTCAGTAAATCAAAAAAGAAAAATCACTTTTAAGTTAGAGTGATTTGTGATGGTATAAATACAACACCCCAATTCAATATTTCTATGAAGGAAATCAATATCTGTTATGAAAATACAGTTTTATGTATGTTAGGGGAAGAAAATATGCAAGCCACAAGATTATAGGCACTACAGACAGAAATCAAAATTAATGTCAAATAATGTATATCTAAATATTCAAAATTAAATTACCGAGTAAGACTTGAACTTTTGCCTATGGCAGGGAAGTGCCTAAAAGGGAACTGACAGGAGAAAAGGTGCAATTCTGAAATTAAATATGTAAAAATTCATGGAAATTAGGACTAGTTCCTGGAAACGGCAGTATTTTTATCAATGCATGCTTCCAAATCTTGAAGGGGTAAACTAGGAAGCTGTATATCAATGGACTTAAAACCAAGCATATGAGAAGATCTTGGAAACAATCATAAAAGATATGATATGGCTGTTGATGGAAAGTACATTTTATTGTCTCAGGCAAATGCTTAACAATTTCACAGAGCTCTGAAGGCACAGCTTCCTGCACTGAGTAGATGCAGGAAACAAAAATGTGCAAAAAAGAACTTGACAGCCCAAACCAGTATCAACACAGCATGAGAAAAGCATGAGCTATAATAAGAAACTACGTTCTTAAATAAGAACCAGTCTGGGAGAAGGGCGGGAAGAAGTAGGCTTGAAGAAATTATACCAAAAGCAATTAGAAGTGGGACTGAAACCTTAAACGATGGCCGAGATACTCTGCCATATTATCCTGGTGTAAATGGATTACTGTGGAAAATCAGTCCACTCCAACTGGGTAAATAAAGTGTGAAGGTAGAGTAAAAAAAACTATGAAGGAGAAGAAATATTAATTTAAAAGTAAATGACTAAACAAATGCATATCCATGTGGTTGTAGAAATTACTAAAGTTTTGTAGCCCAACTGGTAAAACAAAATATATACTCAATCCAACAGGCCTTGAATACCTTGCACACAGTAAAACAATACGAAGTATTTCTCTGCTGTTGAGGACAAAGACATCATTTCTGCTCCTTCCTGGATGTGAGAACTGCGTATTTTCCCATGTATGTTTGTCATCTGTATTTTGAATGGACAGAGGGGCGAGATAGCACACTGCACATCATCCTTGCCTTGGTAAAAAACGTTTTCACTCTGCTGGACAGGACACAGAAGACTCCTTTTCCATACTTCTGTTGTTGTTGCTGTATTTTTGACGTTTTTCTGCTAGATGTCTCTGTAATGGTACAGGGAGTTTCCACACATCTGATCACTAGTGATACCTGTTCCCCAAGCTGGGAAGATAATTGTATTTTTAGCCTACTGGTAGTCACTCCACTTACAACATATGCAGGAAGAAGACTTGGAGCCAAAGTCCCCTTTGTCACAGAACTACACCAAACATGTGCCAGTACTTGGAGAATAGAGAAACAAGTCTTGCATTTAAGAGGTGAGGATTCCACAGCTGCAGCATTGATATGCTGCAAAGAGATGGACTATCTCGAGCTGAGGGTGTGCACTGAAATATGTTTATCCCAGCTGCAGTCTGGCACTAAGACTCTTGAACAACACATGGAAACTACCTCCCTTCTGCTCCATACTAAGACATGCTGCAAGGATTCTCATTGGGTTTTTTTCCTTACTCATACCTGTAAAGAGAAACTCAGACCTAAGCTGTCCTTGTGCAACTTGGCTAACTCACCAGCCACCGTCTCAGATGCGATATTCAGAAATCATCCCGAGCAAGGAAATTTGCCAAAACCTCCACTTGCATTCCTTATGATCAGTGCCAAACAACTAAAGCCTCCACTCACCTCCAACTCACCTGTACCTTCCAGCTTATTCCTACAGAAACCAGTTAAGCATTCGGATCCTCACACAAGACATTATTGGAACTGTAAACATTAAATGCAATAGCTTAAACTGAAGTTCCGCAGAGGTGTTTACCACGGCTTATGCCTTCTCTGGACTTTCAGACGAGATTTTCATTTTGCCATTGTAGAAGTATTTAAGCAATAAGAAACAAAGGGCTTTTGCACATGCTTTTTCACAGTTGCATATATTGCACAACTGTGTACATTGCTAAAATCTTAGTTACGTGTAGGAAATACCAGATTATCAACAGAGGTAATGACAAAAATAGAAAACTTGTACAGAAACCACAGTTCCCTTACTCCAGTGAGTGAACAGTTTATAGCGTTTAGTATAAAATATAGGTCAATCACAGATTCTTATGTTCAAATCTCATACCAACAGTGAATCCTTTAAGAAACTGCTCATTTTCTTTCACCATAGCAATTTAAAAGCTTCCTCATAAATATTTAAAATTTTTCTGATCTGAATCTTGGAAATAACTGCTGCAAACAAACTTGTTGGCCTGGCCTACCGAGTCTGCAGTATTTGGACTATTTTGCCTCTTTTTGTGTCATCCCGTCTATCCATATGGTTCACCAAACATTCCAGCCTGTTATTTCCAGTTATCTGCTGCTCTTCAATCTGTTTTCCATGCTTTCCTCCCTGGTGTTTCCTGTGTGTAATCTTCACAGGCTTTGTTCCTCAGCTGGGTCACATAACCTTTATTTTCTGCACTGTAACTCTGCAATACCTGTTTTCAGAACTGTTTCTATATCTGCAATAAACTAAATGATAGAAAATAGCAAACCTGAGGGACACATTCTCAAAATTGACATTGTCAAGATGTATTTAGTTGCTATTATGGCTGGTTTGTTCTTTTTTTCCTATCTCTTTAATCTATCCGGGCAGTCTTTAAAATAGGATACCTTCTCTGGTGTTTGTTTAGTATCCATAAAAACAAATTATTGTTTGTTCTAGTAAATATAAAAAATAAATAAATAGTTATTATAAATAAATATGCTACTATAACAACCCTGGAAAATGCAAACTCAGTCACTTATATGGAAGTCATAGAAGGAATAGTAATTCAGGGCCTTCAGTTCCAAATGTGGCTTTACAGACTTCCCATATTATATTTTATTCTGAAAGAAACCTAAACACCACACAGAATCTGACCTTTACATGAAATCAGTATGACAAATTTATGTTTGGCCAAATTTTATGAGTGGAGTTAGGCCAGATACAGAATTGGCTCTGTGTCTCTAGTCCTAGCCTGCCTGGAACAAAAGTTAGAAACCATAACAATTTCTGTTAAAGGTCTTGGATTTGTCTTACACATGTTCAAAACTATCAAGTGGCAGCTATTTCTCTGAAATAACAAATAAATGAAGTTACCATTAGCATTTCTTCCTTCCAAATATAGGCCCAGTGTAAGGATTTTGTCGACTTGATGCCAGTTAACTCTGTTGACTTCTATTAACGACATGATTTTAAAAATCATTACTCTGTTATAGTGAAGTTATACTAAACACTCTACTATACTAAAATTTCTTTGAGACGCATCTATTACTAGTTTAGTTACTCTCTATGTTATTGCTAAGTGTTGACATTTAACAGCAAATTTCATTATTTTTGCATATGATCATATTTGAAAATGTGCATATTTTCTGTGTCCATGCCTCTTAAACACTTTTCATTTGCTACCATAAAATCGGTATTTTGTCTATGTGTTGTAATGCTAGGTTTTCATACTAGATTTTTTTTTAACAGAAAAAATAATTACACTGCTAAAGAAAAAGGTCTTCCTTTTATATTGTGCTTTAGGAAAGAAACTGAAAAATATGGCTGTAGCCAGATCTCTCTAACACTGTTAATTGCTGTTTGATTTGACAATGCAAAGGGAAGTTTAGAAAACTGTCTCTAAAAATCCCATGTCATAACAGTTGATAGTTGAATTTAAGGAATCATTCTTTAATTAACTAGAGTGAAACCCATATCCCTAATGTTATGTGGACATCATTCTTCTATATTACCATAATTTTAGCCCAGTTCCATGGGTTTCCGCAAGCCCACAGAACCTGGGGCATATTCGGTAATACAGTCAGGTGGCAAAAAGGCAGGAAGGAGATTCGCTTATCATCCTGCTGGATGGTTTATTCCATGTTGTACAGCCGAACTCCAAAGCAAATCTGAAACCCGATCTTGAGGGTCCCCCCCCCCCCCGGGGCCAGGGAGAAAGGTGGAATTAGGGAATGGGGACCAATGGGAGAATGCCAGGGGAGTGACAAGGCTGGCAGCCAACCGGGAGATTCAAACTGGAGCAGACCATACCAAGGGAACAAAGCATCCCAGGGGAATGCTTTGGGTCGCCCCTACACAAAGACATCACCGACCCCTACACTTCTAGATGCAGCCAAATAAATGAAAATGCTTCCTATTTTATTCTCATGTGAATATTGAACTGAAAGCAAAAATGTGTCTTTTGCGGAGCCAAATATGGCTGCTGTGGAGTTTTACACATTATAACTGAGTTGGGATTATTTTTTAGTTATATTCTTTCATTCACAAGAGCTTTGCTGTTGTTGTTTGCTGTCAGAAATATGCAGTCAGATTTCTGACAAAACTGTCAAGAGTTGCAGTTGAGTTTTTCAGGCAGGGCTACACAGTTTCAAATAGAGAGTGAGCTACATGAGTTTTTTCTGTGTTAGCTGGTTTCTTAAAAATATGGTATTTTAATTTGTTTTTGAACAAGCATTCAGCCAACATGTCTGCTAATACACAAATCTCCCAGAACAGCATTTAGCAGCAGATACTCGGCACATTTATAGCATCATGTTTAGAGACCATTCAGTTTAGCAGGACTTTGAGCTTGGTACTGTGATACAGGTTTATCAGTCTATATATGTTTCATAGGGGTTTGCACCTTTTCCAGGCCATTTTTAGGCAAGACTGTTCTATATTATAGTAAACTGAACTCGAAGCACGTAGTCAAACGGTAAGCTGAACCACGGTTTTGATGGAGTCTATTGTTGCATTTTTGGTTTCATATGGCAGCGTGATTATAGAGGATGAAAAAGTGTGTGATAAGAAACTGGTGACACATATCAGTATTTTAAACAACCATTCACTGATCAACCACCAAGATGTTAAGCATGCCCATCCTACTTCAGTGGATGATCTTCAGGGTCATTTGTATTCATAGTCACTATTGACTATCGCTACCTCCTCACACTATTACAGAAGTACTATGTGTCTTTGTCTTTTTGGTGCTGTGCAATTGCATATAATGGCAAGTTATCTAAAACCCAAATATTGCTCAGCTCTGTATGAGCAGGGAGGTGGGACCAGATGACCCACTGTGGTCCCTTCCAACCTTACCTACTCTGTGATTCTGCATAACCTTGTACCATTTCTCTCATACAGAAAATCACACTGGTCCTCTAAAAATCATGATCACCTTAGGCAGGAGTGAACCTTTGTCAGACACAAAACTGACTTTGGGCCTGTCGAACAACACAATAATTGCTAAAAGGGACAAGTGGACTTGGAGCAGATACAAGATGGGATGATACATGCCTTTTTCCACTGAGCTCCACTGATGTTTAGAGACAGGGGAGAGATGTTCAGCTCAGCTCCAGATGCAATAGGGAAGTGTGAACACACCAGCACCTCTGTGTGCCTACACCCTGCCTGATTCTGCCCAGTGTTCCTCATTTCAATAACTAGCTCATGTCTCCTCTGTTCCTCAGTCCATCTTCTTTTCCCATCATTCCTGGTATGAGTCCCAGCTGTTTTTCATAATGCTTCTAACCTTCCTGTTTCCTGGTCTTGGTCTCACAATTTCCTTCAAAGGCTACTCCTATAAGCCATGGGGTTTTTTTCCCCTCTGTGGTTACTTCATCCTGGGTGTTCCCTGAACAGTATAGGCAGAACTTTGGGAGGCTGCTTGCCTTGGTACCTAGCTACAGCAAGTGAAAGCTTGACTTTGGATATTGTCTGCAGCTGTGGTCTAATTAGCATCCGGGTAGAAGACTCTCATGTTCATTATCATGGGCGTGATTTCAATCATGATCAGGTGAGACAAATTATTTCAAGACTTAAACAAGCGAAGTCCAGATTGTTCAAGTTCTTACAAATAGGCATCATTTGGTAAGTTTTTTCTAGACTCTAAAATTTATGTTCCTCACACATCCCCGGTGCAAAATATGACACTTGGATCTGTTCATGAAAGCCCTTTTAGTTATTTATAATGCAAAGATAATGTACCACTGGTGAACTATTTCTTTGAAACATGTGAAATGTTTCTGCTGCAACATAGACTAACCAGACTGAAATAGAGGATGTGGATAGTTTAATTCCAGAAGTCATAGTTTAATGAAATTGTACACCACTAGTAGCAGTCTTATAAAGTGTCAGAATAACTCAGCTGTAGGTAGTAGTGTTAGTTCTGCCTACAGTGCTGACAAATCTTGCTGTAGTTCTGTTCCCATTAAATACCAGCTAGATCACATGATGTAGTGTCAGTAAAAATTAAAATACTGCCTCAGAAATATGACTTTTCGACTGCAATTACTTGCTTACTGAGATGATGAAACTTTTAATCTTTGACAATTTTTAGTACATTGAAGCTGAACTGCAAAACCACGTAAGCTTCTAATAAAGGATTTGAGGTTTATGGTATTTCTTCTAACCACGTATAACACTTCTACTGCTATACCTAAATCCAGGTGTAGCACATATCATTCAGGTCTGTAGTGTATATATAATAGTCATTAATCATTTGTTAGTCTTTATAATCCCTTTATGAATGTTCCCTATTATGCAATATGTGAAGAAACTGAAGGCTAGGTCATGAGAATGTTTACGTTGCTTCTCCATCATGGGTTGTGTTTGAAGAATTGGATGTGACATGAAAATTTTAAGATCTTTTTAGAAGAATTTTGCGGTTATTCTCTCCACCTCTTTCTGCTGCTCATTACTTTCGTCTTCTCCTTTTCTATGTCCATTTTCACTTCCCTTCCTTTTAATTTCTGTCTCCATATCTCCTTCCAACTCAATTCTAAATTATGTTAGACAGAGGGATAGTGAAGGAGTCTGGAAAGATTCATGTGAATAGACAACTGAGGTTTTGTTTACTTGTGAAATACTTGGGCCATTCTTAACAAGTTGATCATGCAGAATCTTAGACATTGTCTCCCTGATAGGAGTTTGTTACTAAATTGATTTTCAATATAAACTAGAGTACAATTGTTTTTTTACTCAAGGTAAAAATAGGACTCGGTTGTGTCCCCTGATAGTGACAGTCACCCTGGAGACAGGCAGCCAAGTGGAATTGAGCAGGCACCATCTCTGCCCCCTGTACATTTGCTGCATCCTCTCTGTTCCCCTCATAGACCTGTGTCCATTTACATCTCTTTCCCTAATCTCTCTGAAATCAGATCAGGTAAAGCACCATAAGCCAGAAATGGCAGGCTGAGTGCCACCTGCTAATTTCTCAGCAGAAAGCTCTTACATGGTGAAAAACACAAGAGCACTCTCAGAATGAGTCCCTGTAGAAGAAAAAGTCAAATTATATTCTCCTATCTATACATTCAGAGAAACTTGAGAGGATAAGATTCAGGATTTGCGTCAGGATGGCCAAGGTCAGAATCAGGGTTGCACTCTTTGTAGTAATTACTGTCCTAGACTTGCTTTCAGTTTCTTGTGGGAAGATCATTTCCTGCCCAAAAGCAGTTCTTTCTGTAACAACCCACTCAGCTGCAGAAGGAGATCTGAGTGTTGAAATCCACAGATTTTAAACAGACAAGCTGTGAGCCCAGTTGAGGGATTGGGCCAGTGGTTTAAAATTAGTAATAAGCAAGTAATAGGACAGGAGTCAGTTACCACTGAGATTGGGACTGTACAGAAAAAAACCCCACTGATAACATTTAAATATAGCTCCAAACCACAAAATGGGAGGTGACACCTTTCTCCTCTTCCACAGAGTCCAACGTCTAGTTTTCAGATTCTGGCCCCTGAAACGTCTGAGTCTGGTTCTTTGATTTGTTTTCAAGAGCAGGAAAAGAGAAAGAATACAAGTTCATAGATACAATTTAATTTACACTCAAGTATACATTTATTATTTGTGTCTACATTTTGAACCAAAAAGCCCAAGTTAAAACGTATTGCTACCATATTCAGTCTGGGCCAATTGATTCTTCTCAGATCATGGAGAGTAAAACTAAGTGGTTATTGTTGGATTCTCTGCAGTACAATGTGTCCAGCACTGCATTGAGATGATGTCAGAAAATCTGCATTTTTTCCCAATTATGAAATGAATTATGGGGAGCTATCTTACCATTGTAAGGATTGTTAAAACAGCTATTTTGGCTGATACACTGTTGTCCAGCCAGAAAACACAGATGCTTTGGTTTAAATTTTTTTTTTTTAAATGCTTGGTTTCAAGATTATATTGACCATCTCTTCCTCACTCTCTTCAGAATTTAAACAGTTAAAGTCCCATATGCTGAGAAATAGCTGAAGAATTCAATCTTCTACTATTTTCTAGAAACAAATCAAAGGAAAAGCTACAATGCTCCAACAGCTGATAATATCTGTGATGGCCAGGGTAAATTTCTCTCTGTTTGAACGAGTCATCAGTGTTATGTAATAGATTTTAACTATACTTTTTAGTGGGAGATGTGAGGTGTATTTCCTCCAGTTTGACTCACAAACTCCTTAAATATATGCCATAAATTTATCTAAACACCCTCAGCCATGTCCAAGCTACTGTAATTCTGGAGACTGAGGGCTTGTGTTAGAGTTACGGCAGAGATGAACTCCAAACTCAGTGCTCATTCAGATGGTTTCAGATCAGCAAATTCAACTAGTTTCCAAAAAAATGTTATGCATGTTCACTGAGTTATTCTTTTGGTTTAAGTTTTTTAAAGTGCAATTTTTACTTTTCACTAGCTTTAAATCATCCTTAAATCAGACAGCTGGGTTGGCTTAATCCATTTTAGGAATTTGGTTACCTCATCCAGCTATGTCATTCTGAATCGCTTAGTAGTAGAATATTCAGGGAATTTAAATATTTTGTTTTCATCAAGGAGGCAAGTATCTCCTGGTGTCTCCCTAGGTAAGGAGCACTGGGCCAAGTCCCCTGCTGCTGTAAATCAGCACTGATCAGGATCTATTCTACATCTCTGATTTGTAGTACCATCTTCCTTCTTATTATTATCAATCATGCCAAATACCATAAAAAGAACACAGAAGGGGGAGTGGTTGTCTCTACTAGCAGATGGTGACTACTGAGGATGTCGGCTACAGTCTGAGAGACCATTCTGCTGCCTCACAGTGAATGAGAGACTGCACATACAAATACTATAAAAGAAAGACAAACTCTTCCATTTCAGCACTCTTCTGTCCTTCTTTAGTCTCTATTTTTGACATGTGAAGAGCTCTCTGAAAAAAATTTCTATGACCCACAAATGCTCCTCCAAAGAATATCACATCCTTCTGCTTGAATAATGTGTAGGATTAAATTCCACTGCACCTGGGGAGGATACAGTGTCCTGGTCAATTAAGAGACACTGGGCTGAGGTGAGGCTGCTTTTGGTTGCTGTCTCCTTCAGTCTTGTTTTTAAAAATAGTGAATTGTCTGGTTAGTTTTTACCCTTATTTTCTTTTTTTTTTTTTTTTTCATTTTTTGGTGAGTTTTTTTGGGTTTTGGTGAGTTTTTTCTTTTGGGTATTGTTTCTTTGTTTGATTGTTTGATTGATTGGGGTTTTTTTATTTGTTTTCATCTTCCAGTGACTCCAAATGGGCTGTATATTTTCCTAAAACTGTGCCATCAGCAGAAATAACATGTAAAACATCTGGTCATTCCCTCTTCATCTACTTCAACCTTCCTGATTCACATTTTACTCAGTGTAAGGAGCACACCCCCTCACACTTGCCCCAGCTCTCCCATTCCATTACAGTGAGAAATATGATGAGTCCAGCACCAGCCATGGGGCCAACAAAAGATATGTTTGGAGAGAAGGAATTTTATCTAAACCACACATTAACACTAAAATACCAATCTGAGTAACATCTATGAGAAGCGGAAGACTGAAACCGGTGTACAGCTCCAGATTTCCACAGGCAATGAGCACATTTGATGTCTGCTTGTGGATATGTATAGTATATGTTTTCTTACCTGCCCAAAAGAGAAAAACAGTGTGCTCTCCTTGTGAAATAGGGAACTAGGTATCTGAATCCTAGCTCCTTATGTTTTCCATGTTCTGAACAGGGTATCTTGTTCTAACAGACTAATCCAGTAGTCAGTTGTGGAATGAACTAAAATCAGAGATTTCTCCGATCCCTTCCCTGGAAATATGATGGCTGAAATAGATGGCAATTGCCAATGTTCCTGCAGGGGGCATTCTAATACATTACTTATGCTCTTCATGAAGGATAAAAGAAAGCCATGAGGATTTCTGGTTTATAAATGAAAGCCATGAGGATTTCTGGTTTATAAATGAAGGCCATAAGGATTTCTGGTTTAAACCAGAAATTTAAACTCAAAATATTTTGTTTTCCTACCAACAATGTAAATTAGTAGGAAGAAAAAAAACCTGAAAAATTTAAATCTTTCAATAAAACACATTCAAGCCTACAAACCATACAATAAAAGCCCAGATATTGAAATTCTGTTAGCAGAATTGGACTATTTTCAGATTTTGTCAAAAAAAAAAACCCAACTCTGTGACTTACTGGATTATAGATATACCCCTGGTAAAACTGAGTTGATCAAAGGTAAGAAAAGAAAAGAATACTTAATACATTATCTATGGAGCCTACAGAAGAATATTGCTAAAATGCAAAAGATTACAGTTTATTTACATTAATTTAGTAGAATGTCCATGCTTAAAATGAGATTTAAAAATACCTTTTGAATGAGGACATAGCAGAAAAGGAAAGGAATGAAATTAAATTCAATAAAATCAGGAAAACTTCAGACTATATGGGATTCCTGTAATTTTTTATTGGGGTTACAAATTGATGGTAATGGCTGTCCTCAGATGAATAAACAAATCAGGGTTGGATGACGCACCTTTACAACATAAAATAAGAAAAATCTTCTTATTATAATTCTAAATACTGGAGAAATGTGACAAGTATTTGCTTAAGAAAATATTCAATGCCATTAATAAATGCATACCCCAATCTACTGGTGGATAATTTCACAGTTTTGAAATGTTCCCCAGTAGCTTTATTCATCTTAACCAAATAGAATTATTTTATAACAGGCTATTCTCTAATGCTGTAAAACAAATGTAAAAAAATAAAGTATAACCCATAAATGTTGTTCCTTGATCCTGAAGAGGCATTTGAATGAGTCAACTTAAAGCTTGTCTTCTGCATTTTACAGTGGATACACATCTCATGGTGACTAGCTTCTCACAAGAACTTCTTTCATAGGATCAGCCTCCTATGTAACAAGCATGTTTATGTGTATCTGCAAAGGAGATAACACTGAACCCTGCAATTCTTATTGAAGAACATGCCAAAAATGTCAGTCCTTCATTGTCTTGTTTTACATAGCCCTCTTTTACACATGTATAAAATTATTGACTACAGGAAATTACCACTATACTTATAGCTTTGATATTAAAAAGACAATGTTAATATAAAGGAGTAACATAGGCCAACAACACTTAAGAAAGTAGAACAAGTATTTCCCAGAAAACCAGGCGTTTACAAATTAAATGGGCTGTATTAGACATTTTATCAGTCTCCAGAATTTGAGGATACAGATTCCAGCTCAGTTTGAAGCAGTTTAAAGTATACGGTTTCTCAAAAATTATAAATATTTACTAAACTAAGTTGGTTTTAGAGGATTGCAATAAAAAATACAAGTGTCTGTTAAGGCAAAATGTTACATGATGTAAATAATTCTTACAGAGGTGAATTCTTTCCATTTTATGGGACTGGTTCCATTTTGTATTAGATCTGCACCTGGCTAATTTATATAATCCCAAGTAAGATGAAATCAAATCTCCTTTCATACTCTTTACAAATAGTGCATTATTACATGAGGAAACATAGGCTAGAGAAAAACTGACCAGAAACCTTGGATGCGGCAGCTCTGCTGTATAATGTGATTGTAAAATGATCACATGCTAATTTTACAGTAGTTTGGTGCTTGCAAATTATTAGGAAATTAAATGGGACAGTGTCTTTCATACGTATTCCTTTACGTTTACTTGAAGGGCTTCTATGAAATAGCAGAAGTTAGCAATACCTTCAGAAAATCTTTTGGCAACTCAGAAGGAGTCCTAAAATTATCCTTGGATTGACAGATTTTTTTTTTTTTTTTTTAACTACTGAAACTTCTAATGATTTGGGAAAAATTGAGCCAGATGTCAGTTGGATGTCCTGGACTACAAATTCCACTCTTGAACTGGCACTCAGGATCAGGGAGGATTCTGCTGTGAAGAGCACCAGGACCAGCCTTAGAATTAAGCAGCTAATTGCAAATGGATAGCATTTGCACTTGCATTTGTAATACACCAGGCCAGAAGCCTGAAACTGCAACTGGATAGAGAAAAACAAAACAACTTGTCTTTCAAAAAAAAAATCGACTCTTTGGAGAGGGTTATGAACTTCAGGGTTATTTTCTGGTAGCCTTTTGTTGTGCTTTCTAATGAAATACCTATTAATTAAGTGACAAAGGTGAACTTCTCTTCAGCAAACACGATCACTACAACGGAGGTCTAAGATCATTACATTCTTGTGAAAAAGTAGCACTCCTGAAATCTACAATTACATTGCATCAGACAAACTACCAGCCAGGCTCAGTCATAATTTGGTTTGCTAAAAAGTCCCAGTGAGTGCAGTTAAACAGAATCAAAACCATTTTCATCTATAAAGATAGGAATTGCACATGAGGAACCCCGTCTTTTCAACCGGCCTTCTCATGTAAACTCTTTACATACAGTTGTTTTTTTTTTTTTTTTAAATGCAGTCTTTGCTGATTTTAAATATTGCTGTTCTTTCTCATGGTGTTTTAGCTTCATTCCTGCTGAAACACATCTAGCAGGATAGAGTGCTGCTGCTTTTTTTTATGCACAGATGAGAAACTGTCTTGTCTAAGGCCATTTAGACACTCTTGGCAAATTGTATATTCGCACTATACAATGCAGGAATAAGGAATACAAGAATAGCATGGTTGGGAGCCATAAAATCAATACCGGAGACTAGACCGTAGATTTTTCACTCCTGCTTTATTCCAAGAGACGTACATTTACCTGGCTGGTGAGTAAAGATTTCCATGGACTGCGTTTGGAGCCTGCTCCGTGACATGTAACACAGAGCACAGTTTTAGCGAGTCATCATCAATGGGCCTGAGGTAGAATACAACAGTCTCTTTGGATGCCTTCAGTATTAACTACAGGTTCTTGCAGGAGACAACTTCATTGTCTCCTCTAGAGTAACAGTTTTCCAGGTCTAAAGTATTAGTGTGTAACTTTGTATCTCAGAAGTTGGAACAATTGCCGAGTTGTTTGGGAAAGTTGAAATAATGCCGGTGCTTTTGTTTTCTAACATGAGTTTTGTTCTAGACCTGTGTGCTAGACCTAAACAAGTTTGTATACAACTAGCAGTTAGGAAGACTGAAGTTATATTATTTTTTCTGGGCCTTGTCATATGATACACTTAGTTTTAAGTCAGATCTTATAAATGAGTGGCAACAAAGCTTGTCAAAAGAGAGCAAATAATACCTATCACTCCTGGCTAGTCACCTCTTCATTTCAAAAGTAAGACCATGTTCAAACTGCAAGGATTGAGTGGTATAAGTCATCCCTGGCTTCGTTCTGTCTGAAACTACATTCAGCAGGGCTTGCAAGACAAGTGCAGAAGATCTAGCATGTAATGAATGCAGAGAAGACAGAGATGCATTTTAATTAAAGATACGGAAATGTTTGCTGGCTCTGTGTGGTTTCAACAGCTCTGCAAAAGTGGCTACTGTTTCCAAATTCACACTGTCAATTTTGCTATTGAGCTGCCTATAGAAACCACAGCATATTGTAATACTGCATGACTTGACTGGGAGCTGAACACAATGGACTAATTGCTAAATGCATGTGAGAAGAGGTCCAAAATTAGAAGACCACCTACAGACGTTTGACTTGAAATATTTTGTGTTTCTACTTTATGTTTCTTTAGAAAATATGAAGTTACCTTAGGAAAAAATATTTTCGGGAAGAATAGACTAAAAACGTTTTTTTTAAAACTAAAACATCAGATGAGTGATGTAGTAACAGGACCTCATAGCCACATATACAGAAAACTATCAAGGCATTCAGACTACTGAGATGAAAAATGAGACAGTGTTTGATCTACTTGTAAAAAGTTTAAATAATGATGAAAGAAGTATCTGTCTGGTATATCACTGTCTAAGGTGCCTCAGATTTTGCAGTTCTTATAAAATAAATCAAAGAAATCTATTGCTCTGCCTATGATGAGCAAATTGGTATGAAGAGTGATAGAATGAAGAGAGAGGTTAAAAGGACCTAAATCTGAGGAAAAGGAAAGGGAAGAGCAGAATTCTGTCTTATGGGATTGTTTTAGCTTGCCCCAAAATGATCACCAGAGATTATGTAGCTTGGGAACCTGATTAGAGCAAACTGCTATTTCCCTCCTGTCCCCTGTCCCCTACTATTTTGATGTCCTTTGCCTAGAAATGAAAGTCTGGTGCCTGTCTGTGCCTTGTTCCTAGCACAGATTTTGTGCATAATTCAATGATGCGCCCAAACTGATGAACACAGAAGTACTCTAAGAGCGTCTGCTAGTCATCATACTGTTTTTGCTTTGGAGGAGTTCATTGGAAACAAGAAGAGTTTCCTTTTTTGTTGTTTTTTTAATGTCCCAGAGAATGTGATTTAGGCAAATATTCATTTTATTAATATTAACCAATCTAAAAATTAATCTGAACTAATCAACAGGCCTGATTGTTCCCACATGCTTGAGACATCCTACTGAGGCATAAGGAATCTCATTCTAAAGGCTGTCATTCCTCGCCAGGGAGTCAAAGAATGCTTTGAAGACTCTCTTAAAGTAGACACCTCACTTGGCCAAAGTCAGGTTAAATAAAACCTACCCATGACTGTTGAGACACAGAGCAGTGAATCCATTAGAAAGATTCGCAAAAACCAATAAAGCCAGCAGGTCTGCTTAAATTTAATCACCTGGCATAAGTTTTCATGGTTAATTTTAAAGGCAAGACTGTTCAGCACCTTGTAGAACCATTACTTGGTTTACACCTAAACCATACATAAAAATGTAAGTACATGAATATTTATGTGCTGAAGAAAGATCAGGTCATAAAGACTTACGAGAAGAAGTGCTGGAGCCCAGCTGTCAGAAGCTCCTGCCGAGCTAACCATCTGTCTGTAATCACACATCTATCAGTTTACTGTCTGTAATTACATGTCTGTCAATGGCCTCCTCATCTCAAATGCAGACTTCAAAGAATTCAGGTTTTTTCCTGAAAATCTGATCTTTCCTCTGCATCCCCCAGGTCTATGTGCCTTGATTAGTTCTGCTTTTTTTTCTTACTTGGGATGATTATGCTGACATCTTACAAATGGAGAAATCTGTGCTTATTCTAAGGATTCATGATGCCAAGATACCATTTATTGGTAAGGTGACGTGGACCTTGTTGAATCTCCCTTCTGCTTGCAAACAAACTGCTATGAAAGCAATTCTTTGTGTACCTAATGCCAGATTTTAAGCAGTTCTCTAGTGTTGTGTTACATTTTACTAGTACTGTACAGGCTCTCAGATTGCCATTAGTCAGAAATGTGAAGGTACTAAACAGTGCAACGCAAAGGTGAACTAGGATGTGTGCAGTTGTGAGTAGTTAATGTAATACATACCATTCCAGTGCTGGCAGGGCATTATGCCTTATAAGATTAATATTAGGGGAAAGCATTGAAAATAATGAAATAAAATCCAACATATGCTGGTTTATTTTTACTTAAAATATATGCTATTTGGAGACAAGACCTTCCAGAGCCTTTTTCTTTTTCACCTCGTTATCTCCAGCTTGCTCAGTCAGAGTAGCTTGCATGTCTCTCCTATACATCATCAGTGCAGCTGCCAGGGCCTCAGAAAAAAATCTGAGTTTACAGAACCTACCAAGTTTTCTCATGCTCCTGCCCTGTAAGTAAGGATATGATCTCAGGACTCAGTTTCAGGTCTTCCATAAGATTCCTCCTGGCTTTTTAAAAGAAACTGAAATAAGCTTTGTTTCCTAATGGTTTGTTCAGGATTCACACTGAGAAATCTCATTTCTGTGCCCACCACTTGGATTTATTGTACCTTCCAAGAAACACAAAAAATGTCCTACTTTCCTTTGATCTAGATCCACACTGTTCATTAGCTTCAAACATCTTTTCAATGTCCTCCACATGGATGTAGTCCATTCATGAAACGGCTGCAAACATTGCTCTCTCTTCTTCAAGGAGGACCTTCAGCTTGGATTCCTCCTTCTTGTTAGGGCCCCCTAACACTTCCAAGAGACACTTCAACACTTCTAAAAGATGTGTTTGAAACTCAAAGAACTGAGAAATAAGGGGGGGGATGAAAGAAGAAAAATCTCAAAAAGTTAAATATTATCTAGTTAGGGGTAGAAGAGCTTTTAGAAGTGAAGCATAATAAGCAAAGTGAAAACTAGAATGGTATTTTATTTAGAATAAAAAGCTGGAGCTTTACAGTGTGGTAGTATGCTGAAAAAGAACTCTGTTAAAAAGCTGTATAGGATTCATTTACTCTTTGAACTGTACAACTCTGTAGTGCTGCTTAGGAGAAATGGAATACACATTTGTGTTGTGTACAATTGAAAAGATTCCTGTCCTTTTCCTCATTTAATCTAGGAAAAGAGAGAGAAGGGATAATATAATTCCATTCTTTAATTGGAGCTCCTCTTCAGCAAGTTGAACAAGGAGGTGCACTTGCGCATTTGCACTTGTGCCTAGTGACTTCTTCATCTACCCCACTGGCAGGTTAAAAAAGAAGCTTTTTAGACGTAGGCACTGAAAAGTCAGCCTGTGGATTAAAAATAATTTAGCTTCATATAGGAGGGACACGATATGCTCCATAGCTGAATAATAATGTTGTTTTGTAATGAAGCTACAAAACATGTTCCTGGTATAGGTGCAGGAAAAAAAAAAAGAGGGAAAGATTGGTAAAAGCACTTTGTAGAAGTGTTGTAGCAGGACCTTTTGGTTCCTAGAGTACACCTCCATCCTTCCAGTATCTCTCCTTCTTATAGGATCTAAGGGTTCTAGTAATGTTACACAAAATGTTGCATAGTAATGTTACAGAAAATTATAGAGACAAATAAAATATCAGCTCTAAAAAAGAATTATTTTTTTACGAGCACAATGGATCATATCCTGATGATGCTATGTATTAAATCTCTCTGAGAGTGGGATTGTCTGGCCTAATTATTGATTTAGATAATGAAGGCCTTGTTTTACATGTGCATGTGGTCGGGAACTACCGAATTATAAACTTGCTGTCACTCTCCACAGAACAGGTGTTATTGTCCTTATTTCCTGTCTAACACTGCACCTGTTTGTCAAACTACCAAACTGATCACCTTGACCCCAGATCCAGATTGCTGCTTTGGGTTTGAGTTACATCAAACTTTTAAAATCAGGTTAGTGACTGGAATGCTCTTGTTGGGATACATTTGTCTGGGTGTATAGGGTTCAGCACATCTAAATTTAGCCACCTAGGGGTTGTATCTATCCAAGCTCATCCTTAACACTTTCTCCCTGGTGAGCAGAGAGAAAGAAGTCCCCTAAGGTAATAGTGTAAGCTGGGCTGAATAAACCACCTTCAGGAGTTACTCATGTTTGTGCATTGACTGTAGAAGGACTCTAGGTGCCTATAAAAGGACTTTAGATGCCTTGCTACAGCCAGGCACAGCTCTGAAATGGCCAAAGTTAGGCATGATAAATACCATCAATCTCTACATGGTAGTTGAAATTCATTACTGCTGCTCACTGGGACAAAGTTCACCTCATGTTTTGAGGTTTTGCCTTGTGTTGATTAGTCCTTTGGATCCCACTCCTCCTGTCCAGAAGAGAAACAGACAAAATCCTCAAAAGTGCCTGGGTAGCAGCAGGAATAAAGAGGTATTCAGAATGTAAAGAGCTCTGCACAAGGACTCCTTGCAGTATTCACTCGGCTCTGGTGCTATGTGTACATAAACTGACTAAATGAGTCAGTAAACTTTTCTGTATTATAGTTTTAACATCCCTCACACCTTAAAGGTTGGGCTATCTTTGAGGAGTAAAACCAGCTAAAATGCCATGCCTGTTTTTGGATTTTGACACAGAGAGGATTGCCAGAAAATGTGTGGGTTTGAGGTGTGGATGCTTGGACGGAAACCCGTATTTCATTTTGTCTCTGTGTGCTCATTAGAAAGTAATAATCTTTCCATTGATGTTGCACTGTGCTACACACAAGTCTGTGACCTGGACCTGAAAGTCTTCACAGCTGTCTTCCAGTCCACAGTCACACATCATAGAAAAAAGTTGATCTAAGCACAGAAAGGATCTTAAGAGAAAGAAACTGAAAAGCTTCATGTGCTTATTTGAAAAAGTGTGCTTATTTGCAAAATGTGTTTTAAGGTAATTGTGTTGCTATTGCTTTGACATTAAATCAAATTGCTAATCTTTGTTAAGCCAGCCTTCTGTATTTTTGTCACAAATGGATGAAAAATGCACACGACATAAAAATGAGACACAGACAACTTTAATTTTCATTTTCAGGTCTACCAGAAGAAATGTGCTTTGTCACTTACAAAATACACTGTAGTTCAATTTAGATGAGTGGAGAAAGTATTGTTTTACAAAAAAGTGGAGGAAGATGACCATGGTCCAAAAAGCATGATTTTTTTTTTAATTAGGCACTTTATTAAAACAGTTTTCTGAACCTTGATGATCCCAGATCTACTTTGCATGTCACCTCATTCTTTGCTCTTTCTATCAGTGTAAAAACCACAAAGGTTTTAAATGAGTTGGTTCAAATATTCAATATTCAGACAGTTGGGTTGAGAAAAATGAGCTGAGGTGCTCTGTAAGCTGTGCGCTTCTTGGAGCAGCTGATTTAATATCTGCAGCTGCTGCCAACAAAGAGAAAACCGGTCTCCTTTGTAATTTCATTTTATTGTATGTCAAACCACAACTGCACATGTTTTTTTTTAAGTCATCAAGTGCAATCTGATACACCTGAGTAGCAGCACTTTATTGACATTTTATCAGCCAGAGTTCCTTTGAAGGGATACTGGTGATCAAGGAAATTTGCCAGTTCAAAATGGCTATAATTGTTCACTCATTTAATCATGTACTAAAACAATGCATGTAATTGTATCACCAGTGATATATTATTAACAAAATGTTTTTTGCTATACTCTTCTTCCTACTCTATTGATAGTTCTTTTCTATCTTAGATTAGGAATAGGCCATGCAAGGAAATCTTACTTGCATGGATCAACAAATTTAAGACATAAGTTGCCTATTTGCTTTATTGAACATAGTAAATCTACTTGACAGATACATCTTCCTTGCTTTTATGTTGTTTCTGTTGACAGCCTTTGCCAGCGTAGGTCTCTGAGAGTCACCATATTATGTTGCAGGTAGGTCGTCACGGGCTTTTGCAAAAGGTTCCAGGCAGCAATGGACATTGTGTTTTCACTTTCCCCTGAGATTTTACTGTCATACTGTAGGGTTACTATTGTGAACATGACAAGGGTAAAAGTGTGTCGTTTCTCTAAAATCTGGAACTATTGAGATATTTGAAAGAAGAATCCAACCACACCAAATGCATTCAGAATCCTCCAAAGCACAGTTCAGTTAACCTCACGTCCAGCACAGCTATCCAAGCTTCTTCTCTGCATTTTCATAGAACCATAGAATCATAAAGGTTGTAAAAGACCTTTAAGATCACTAAGTCCTATCCTCATCTTAGCACTACCACCACGTTCACTACAAACCATGTCCTCAAGTGCCATAGCCACACATTTTTGAACACCTCCAGAGGTGGTGTCTCTACCAGTTCTTTGGCCAGTCTGTTTCAATGCTTTTCAAACCTTTCCATGATTTTTTTTTTCCTAATTTCTGATCTAAACTTTTCCTGGCTCAGCTTAGGGCCATTTCCTCTGGTGCTGTCTCTTGTTACCTGGGAGAAGAGACTCCCACCTCCCTACAACCTCCTTTCAGGGAGTTGTAGAGAGTGATAAGGTCTCCCCTGAGCCTCCTTTTCTCCAGGCTAAACAACCCCAGCTCCCTCAGCCTCTCCTCCTATGACTTGTGTTCCAGACCCTTCCCCAGCTCCATTGCCCTTCTCTGGACCCACTCCTCAATGTCTTACCTGTAGTGAGGGCCCAAAATTGAACCCAGTATTCGAGGTATGGCCTTGGCAGTGCTGAATACAGGGGCACGGTCACTTCCCTGGTCCTGCTGGCTGCACTATACGAGCCAGGATGCCATTGGCCTTCTTGGCCACTCCGGCACCTTGGCCACCTGGCCACACAAATTTCAAGTCACATTCCCCAACACTTCAGAGAAAGGAGAAAGAGCCCATCACAATATAAATGAAATATGTGGTTTTCGTTACTCTGTCACTGGAAAGTGACAACAATAACTGAGGGATTTACAGAGAAGAAAATAATTTCCTTGCCCAGAGCAGCCAACAGTCTGGAGTGGGTGTTTGCATATGCTGGAGATTACAGGGTGAGCTGACATTGAATCACCAAAAGAGGGAGAATTAAATAGCACAGCTCATTAATTCTGCAGTCTTTACTTTGTTACAATTAACTTCATTTTGTTTCACTGGTTGTTAACGAGCCTGTCTGGAGAATATGCCAGCTGGTGTGGGGAAGACCTGTGGGAGGGCTTTATTTTGAGGAAGGTTTAAGTGTGAAGAGTTACTGGGATCTGATGGTTTTATAGAAGGATGTCTAAAGACAAAGATGACTTAAAAGAGGGCTTAA
This sequence comes from Struthidea cinerea, assembly GCA_013397865.1. Taxonomy (NCBI): domain Eukaryota; kingdom Metazoa; phylum Chordata; class Aves; order Passeriformes; family Corcoracidae; genus Struthidea; species Struthidea cinerea. Next base: position 1,875,471 of record VZTI01005074.1, read on the forward strand.
AGCATAGTTTACATACAGAGCTGGAACAAGTTCGGACTTAAGGGAAGTGAAAAAAACTCTAACAAGGGAAGTTAAAAAATTCAAAACTTGTGGAAGCACTAGTGTAGATTGTCCTGGAAAGTGTGAATCCATGTTGTTGAAGGAAAAAACAGTTTAGACAACATCTGGTGCTGATGAGACGAGTCTATCTGATGCATCTTTGAGGAATGATTATTTTTATGGTGTTTTGATAAATAAGTTCACAGTGATAAAGAGGCCCAGATGTAGTCCTGGTTTTGTTCTGGATACATTTCAATCATGTCTTTGTAATGGAAGAAGTCAGTTAAAGTTTTTGTTGTACTTAATGTAATAATATTTCTTATTCTAGAGCTAACAAGGCTTGATTTTAAGAACTTATATAAATAAACAAATAAGATAATTTTTGAGCTTTACAAAGGCACACAGTTCAAGAGGCTGCCCACTCTTAAGCAAAAATTTGTACTGTTTCCAAGCTTTTGCTCATATCCACTTTTGAATATGCCGTGATCTACCTTCATGTTACTTTGGAAGACACAAGAGTTAGAAAGTAGGCAGAATATTTTTCTTAGTTGTCTCTGGTATTACTTCATTTTTGGCCTATCTAGAGAATAATATTCACATCATGAGTGTCTAGAACTCTATTCAATGTTGGCAAAATGGGAAGAATTGGTTCACTGTTCAGATTCATTCTGAATGTCCATTCTCTGTGTTTAATTGTTCATGTTCATGACTGTCCAAAATCTGTGTGTGATTTCAATCCACTGCTTCTGAGCAGTGCTCATTGCAAATTTTGAAGCCTGTACAAAGAAAACAGAGTAGGCTGTCAATTCTTATTATGATTCATGTCATTCTAGCTGATTAATTCAGTGAAACATGCTATAATCACACTAGGCTAGACATATGTCAGCAAAACAACATTTGGGAAAAACACAGGACAGCCCCAGCTCTACCCTATTTCAATGGATTTGTTTTTGAAGGGGGCTAGATGAGCTTTCCTACCTTTTTTCACTTTCCTGGGCAACTTTCTCCAAAATAGGAAGAAAATCAGCTTCATCACTCTCTCCAGACTGATAATTTTAGTGAAAAATATTAGCTTTTTGCATATAGCAAATTTTCTTTTAGCTATCTTTACCTTTTTCTCAAGGCAGGTACAGGGCACTCCTTTTCCTAAAGCCAATTTTGAGCAGGGATAAATCAAGGAGACTTCAGGAGCCTGCCAGATTCTTTTTTGACATTCATCTTTCCTTCCTCTCCACACCTCACACAAGGAAAGTGTCAAAGGTGACAGCTATCGGTATTTTGCAATTAAATGCTTGTAACATAGGACCATTTCTTTCATTTCCAAGGTAGAAGATGACCATTTTGTTCCAAATTTCAGTATTCAAATGATGATGGTGTTGGAGAAGAATATTGCTGAATTTTTTTTTCTTAGTTTGATATCCTAGTTTAAGTCCAATGTTAAAAGTCCAAAAAGTCCAGTCCAGAACCCAAAGACATTCATTTTTGCCCATAGAAAATGATGCAGAAACTGCAGGTTATTTGCTGGTTTACTCTGTATTAGGAGCCATGATTATAATATATAATAACTATTAAGGAGTTTGTTCTCCTTTTCCTATCTCCTCCTCTGCTTTTAAATTTAGTTTTAAAATGTGACCATTAAAAAAAATCAAACATAAAAAACCTCCTGTTGTTAATAGTGCTTAGTGCTTTGCTACGTAAGAACTTTAAAACACTTGGCAGTCATTTGCCCTGTGTACAGCACAAACAGCAGACAAACTGTGATGTGCAGCCATTAACATATTCAGGGAGCTTTGGGTATGATGCATTGCAGTGGTCAGCAACGCAATGTCCTCATGTAAATCAGTGACAAGTGGTGTCCCTCAGGGGTCTGTGTGGGGATTAGCACTGTTTAATGTCTTCATCAATGACCCACACAAAGAAATTGAGTGCACCCTCAGCAAGTTTTCAGATGACACAAAGCTCTGGGGTGCACTTGATGGATGTCATCCAGAGGGACCTGGACAAGCTGGAGGAGTGGGCCCATGGGAACCTCATGAGGCCCAACAAGGCCAAGTGTAAAGTGCAGTACCTAGGTCAGGACAACCCCCAGTATCAATACAGGCTGCAGGATGAAGGAACTGAGAGCAGCCCTGCTGAGAAGGACTCGGGGGTGCTGGTGGATGAGAGGCTGGACATGAGTCATGAAGTTGCACTCACAGCTCAGAAAGCCAGTTTTGTCCTGGGCTGCATCCAAAGATACGTGGCCAATAGGGTGAGGGAGGAGATTCTGCCGCTCTGCTCTGCTCTGCTCTGGTGAGACTCTACCTGGAGTGCTGCATCCAGCTACAGGGTGCCCAGCACAGGAAAGATTTTGACCTGTTGGAGTGGGTCCAAATGAGGCCAGCAAGTTCATTGGAGCACCTTTCCTATGAGGAAAGGCTGAGAGAGCTCAGGTTGTTCAGTCTGGAGAAGATACAGCCACAGGGAGACTTTATTGTGGCCTTTCAGTTCTTAAACAGAGTTTGTAAGAAAGATGGGGACAAACTCTTTAGTGAGGCCTCTTGTGATAGGACAAAGCAAGAAGCTGGTAGAAGCTTCCACCATGTCTGACAGGGCCAATCCCTGATGGCTCCAAAGATGGATGTGCTGCTGGCCAAGGCAGGGCCAATTAGAAATGCTGGTAATACAGAACTTATATATAGAACTTGTATTCTTATATATTTAAGAACATTCTTAAATATGTTATCATGGAGGTGTTACCACCATTTCTAACTCCACTATCAAAAGCCAGGTCATGCAAAACCAATACATATGCTAAGAGTACAATTTAGTTTTGTGAAAGAAAAAATTACAGAGTTTAAACTCTGCTCTATTCGGTTTTAGTAGATTTTAAACCCTAGCAATTGAACATCATAGATGGAAAAAAAAATCCACAGATTTCAAATATAAATTTCAAAGGTATTAACTAATTTTCAAACCTTATAACATCTGGAAAGCAATTCTTGTACTTCCTGCTGAAGTGCTTGGCATTGTGGCAGTGGTTTTTTCTCACCATCAATGCAACCAGGAGAAACAGCAAACTAAGTTTGAGTGTGTGGCAGTAAAAGTAATAAAGGAAAGAAGGGATTGATTTCTGAGCGGATCTTTTAAATAAATTGAGCCGGAAGGATGATCTTCATTTAAACTAAAATGGAATCAGGCTGCTGACACTAAAAATAGAAAAGGTCAAATGGTCAAATTTTTTAGTTTGAAAGAAAGCTGGCAAGTGAGGGAGATTTTGAAATGCTGCATCCTCTAGATAGGAAGTTATAAACCCCTGTATCCTTAACTAAAAGATAGAACTGAAGTTGATACAACTGAAAAAGAAAGCAGCAAAAAAGAGCTTCAAGTAAAGTATTCTTTAAACTGAGGATGTAAAAACAGACATGCAGGCTAACAAGAAAGTTATAAGGATTTCTAAACACATGCTACAAGTCTAACAAGTCTAGCATGACGAGCTGAAATACCAAATGATAAATTAAGATATTAAAAAAGCAGGTAGAGGGCAGAAACTGGTGAAAGCCACAAGAGTGAGATATTAAGTGTATAACATCAGGTCATTCCCACCAGTCACCCAGCTCGGAGAGGAACAATGTAACACTGGAGGGAGACACAAGGGAGACAAGGGAGCCAAGGGAACAAAAAGCATGGTGATAACTGCAGAATTTACTTATGTCCATGTAGATTGTGTAAGAAAGGTTACAGAGACTGGATTTTTTGTAGCCCTCCTAGACCAACTAATTGGCAATTCATAAGAGAGAAGGCAACTCTTGATGTAGTTCTAAAAAGTACAAAGAGGACCAATGAAGAACCCACAGGAGAGAAGGGATAACATTTTTTAATTCAAAACCCTTTCTGCAGCAAGACTGAAAGTTTCACAGAATCACAGAACAATCTGGGTTGGGAGGGACCTGAAAGATATGCTACCCTCTTCAATAGCATTTCATTAAATTGAGGGCACCTCTAAAAATAAAATAAAAAACTGTAATCTAAAAGGGTAAAATGTTTGCCTGTGGCATGAGGATTGTTTACTCGCATCATATTATAATCTTAATGTGATTGAATAGTATCAATCCAAAGAGATTTTTGAACAGTCACACAAAGAGCCTGGCCGACCCTACCCCACAAAATCATCATATTTAAACAGTAGATTAGAATATTAGAAATCTAAAGAGAGCAGTTGGTCCTGAAAAAAGTGAAAGTTGTGTTCAGGTAAGGAAAACCTTAGATTGTATGATATGATAGTATGTAAGATTGGGCAAATAAAGCCATAAGAAACCAGGTCAGATTATTTTGAGGAATAGCTAGTTGAGTGGATAATAACTAGGAATACAAACATTTTCAAATATTTCAGAAGCAGGAAGCCGGTCAGACCCTGCCAAATAGGTGATCACAATTTAAAATAAGCACTTGAGAAAGATACAGCCATGGCAAAGTTGCTAAATGAGTTATTGTATTGATATTCATCACAAAGAGCCTTAGGGAGAATCCACACAGCCTTTCTTCAGAAGGGAAGAATTTGAGGCACTGTATCAAATTGACATGTCAGCAGAAGTTTCAAACAAATCTATCCAATAAACAGGAACAAATCACCAGAACCAGATGTTGCTGAACTATGAGATGTGCTATTTAGCTATGTCATCACTTAAATTCAACCAACAGCAAACTAAATTAAAGGAACTAAAGCTGGCCAATATGTTTCAATTTTTTAAATGGTTTTAGTGAAATTTGAACAAATGTTCCTTCTGCACCAGAAAATATTGAATTAAAATACATTAGAAGATATCAGAAGAGACTTCGACAAACCCTTTGCAGAAAAATCACACCTCTTCTGGACATTGAAGATTTTTGCCAGACTCTATTTTAGAAAAGCTCTGATGGTTTATACAGCTTCACTGAACTTCCAAAAAGTCTTTGACAATGCTCCTCAACAGAAATTATTATAAATGCCATTGGAGGAGGGTCATTCCATGAATTAAAAAGGTAATTAGGGGACAAAGATATGAGTAAATAGTTGTCACTACCTGCAGTCTCTACGGAGTTGTAATACAAAGAGGAAAAAAGAAGTTTCTTGGGATATTACTTGATAAAGTAACTGTGCACTATAAAGGGCATTGAAAAGAGAAATCTTGGACTCATTTTGGTTAGTTCTCCAAAGATGCTGGTTCCATGCCTAAGATGTCTTGAAAAAACCAACAACAAACCCATAAAAACATGGTGGGAAATAAAGCAAGGATAAAGTGGGAAAACAACATTATGATACTGTGTTATCATTCTGTGCCAAAAAATGTGAGTATTGTTTACTGTTCTGGGAAGTCTTCTCTAAATATTTATGACATAACCAGAAGAGGCACAGGGATACAATATCGATAATCAGGGTAGAGAAAGACTTCTATACATGGAGGCAGTACTCAGGTGGGGGCTTTGAGAACTGGTGAAGAGCAATTTATGCAAGGTAGAGTAGAAATTCAGAGGGTAGTGAAAGGAGAGGATGCATAAGAAACTTTCTCATTTACACCTATCTTAAGAATAAAGAATTACCAGATAAAATGCTCAGACAGCAGATTTAAAACAAACAAGAGGAATATAAAGCATGTAATTACATTACACAGCTAATTATCCAAGGATGCTTAAAGTACCAAAAGTCTAAAAGGTTTCAAAAAGCCCCTACAGAAAATCTGTGATGAAAATACATTATGTGGCTCAGGAATTTCAAACCCAAAGATTTCCAAAAGTAATACTCCCAATGTTTTCCACAGTCCACCTCTTTGGCTATGCGTTTAGTGAGATCATTGATTAACCCAATGTCCTTATGCATTTCTGAGGGATCTCCACACACCACGATGTACACTGAGGTACATAGTCTTCATTGCTTTCTGTCTTTCAGGTGGCACTTTCTCACTAGAGGCATTCTATGTAGCTGATAAATCCACAAGTGGGCTTATATATTATCTCGGTGAAAAACAGAAGAAGGTCTCCAAGGTTACTGGCTGCATTTTCAAAAAGGAAATTGATGCTACCATTATAAGTGTCTTTTATAAATTCTTTGGAGCACTGGTTGCTTTCTTTTGCTTTTGACTTTTTTCATGCTGGGGGCAAGAAGGCACCAAAATTCCTCAAGGTTCAGAGGAGAGATGTCTGTGCTCCTCCTCCTCCCAGATAGCTGTGCAGTTATGAGTGGAGATCTCCAGGCCTTAGAACTGTCTGTCTTCCTGTGCCATGGCCATACTGCTCAGTGACTTGAGGTTGCCACATGAGCAGAAATACATAGAGACAAATCTAAAATCAGACACTCTTGAGTATTAGGTTTTGTAAAACTAACATGAGCTTTTCTTCTTTTAACCAATCTAATCTGGCTCCATGCCTCCTGTTTTCCTTTCGGCCTCCTTTAGATGGCTGATCTCCCCCCAGTTAGGCCACCTCATCGGAGGGCCAGCATCTTACAGCTTCTAAGACATACATGGCCAGAAAGTCATGTGTCTTTTCTGCTTGCTCTGACATTAAAACGAGAAGAGAAGGATTAAAAACAAGCAAATTACTCCCCTAAGAGAGAAGGGAGAAAATCCAGCTGCTGGCAGGCACACAGCAGCAGCAGAGCAGGAACGCACTCCCCCCACCTTCGCACTGAGCCTCTGAGTGAGCGCTCAGGGTGGTCTCCAGGGAGCTGGTACAGACACCACAGCCCAGCCAGCACAAGCTCAGTGATGCTTCCACAGGACTGGCTACAGATGCACAGCACCAGTGTTGTGATGTTATTTTAATAACCATTGTCTTACATGACCATGATTTTTATCACTGTGTCAAGATACAGCAGAGAGAAACTGAATAAATTAATTAAAGCTTCCAGCACTGACAACAGGTGAAATTACAGGTTTCATATTGGCACTTCTGCCAACATGTGTTAGAGAGAAAGTATTTCTAGCTACCTCCACACAAAGGAAAGTCAAAATATAGACTCAATAATTTTGATTTAAATATGTCGTCTTTGATTTTCTTGTTTAAGTTCAGGAAGTGATGTTAAAGTACTATCATCTGGGAATATCCATATTTGAGTATGAATCCAGCATTTTTTTTTCCTGCCAAATAGGCTGTTGGTACTGTTTTGTTTTAATCAATTCTTCCAGAAAAGACAGAGGAAAAAAACTAATCTCATGTAGATGCACCTGCTTTGATGAATGATGACTTTGTTCCATTATTTTGTCTCTACACTTATCTTTATTGTAGCAATGAAATAATTCTTGCAGAACAAAGTAAATTCTTGAATTGACTAAATATTTACAGTACATAAAACCACTGAGAAATTTACCTGCCAATTATCCCAATCACATACTTCAATACTTCTTTAACTACAACAGGCAAAGACAGAATATAGCTTTTACTTCAAACAAGGCATCCAGTGTTTCAAACTGTTTCAAAACTTTATATCTTCTCCAGCAACAACGTGCTTTTGTGCCAACTCCTAAATAACCATAAATTTCTTTTTATATAAACCTTAATGAATACTTGGCCAAGATGCTGTGACTGTTGGCTTCTGCCTTTGAGCACAAATGGAAAAACTGCACACTGAGCGAAATGGAAAAAAAGATCACAGCAAGCCCAATGTTGCATTTTGCATTTAATGTGAAGGAAGCCTTGTTTTCATGGTGTTGCAGTTTTCAGTGTTTTTAATCTTAAAGTGGCTGATCAATTTAAGGTAAGTGGCAGGCATTTGGCCTAGTTCCCAGGCTCTGCTTTCCTACCAGAAAAGAAAGGATTCAGTCAGACACACAGACAAGGGGCATCATCGGTGGCTCTCACATTCCAAGCATTCTAGCACAGATTAAGTTGGAATGGTTTTACTGTTTACTGAAATCTCCTAGGTGTTGCATTTTATCCCCCTCTGGCTGTGGTTATCCAGGTTGAGCTTCTCAGGTCAGGACCTCCGTAAGAAAAATGGCTTGTAGAGCCTTGAAGGGAAATACAAAGTACAGGTCAAGACTCCTTATTAAAATGCAATTTCAGCAGCTTATTGCAAAATGTTAAGTCCCCAGACAACAGGTAATTTAGCAGTGAACTTTTTTCCTACAGCTTGCAGCAAGGCAAGAGCTGTTTTACATGCATTCCAGAGGAAAAAGCGAAGATAATCTTCTTAAGAAGGACAAAACCTCAGCACTTTTTGTGTCTGGAAATAACCAGCAGATAATTAAGTGTTATTTTTAGACTTTTTTCCCCTTTTAGGTGCAATAAAGTACAGATTTCACTGCCTAATAACAAACTCAAATTTGGCTTTATTATGTAATTGTGAAAATTTATTTGGTTAAGAGCTCGTGTCTACAAACAATAACTTTTAATAAATACAAGTTATATGTTTTAATATAGTCACCCCTTTTGCAGACACTCAGGCCCAGATTTTTTGAGATATTAAGGTGATAAATTAGCTCAGGCTTCCTGGAATTGCATGTGCACAAAGGACACTGTGTGGAGAGTTCTCACTATCCACGTTCATAGGAGCTATCAGATGTTTGACTGTTTGCAGTACCGGGGTCAGAGGTATGAATGTGAGGCTGCTTTCTTGTTGATAGTTTTAGAAAAAAAATCTTCAGCTATTCATCTAGATTTTTTGCAATTAGCTATGCCTTTAAAATAAATTGATCACCAGATTGAAATGGACAGTATTTCTGCCCAAAAGTGACCTGGTAGTTTTGAAAATTTAAGCAGAATAGGAACATGAAAAATTTAGGGGCTATACTTCTTTTTTACGAGTGAAGCCATTTCTCAGATATATACTCCAGCCAATTTACAAACAGTTTCCCTTGAAAATGTCAGTCTTTCCACAACTGGGGTTTTAATGACCCCTACTAACACATTTGAAGATATTCTGTTCCTTAAACCACTTATTGAAGACTGATGTTCCAGATGTATACGTGAGCATGCATATGCATGTCAGTGATTTGACTGGACTGAACTGACCCTGCCGGTTCCTCTGGAGTCCCAGTTGCACAGCAACACTCTGGGAGGTATCGACACATTGCAGCCAGGTGCCAGTGCCTTTCTGGAAAGCATCATTACATAGTCAAATCTTCCATCATTTATGCCTTTCTTTCCCAAGTTCAGGCTTTAAAAATCAAGGAGTAAATTCAACGGGAAAAGTTGCATTTTTAATCAAGCAAGTTAAATTACAAGGGAATATGCTCACAGTCTTTAGGTAGGAGATAAAAAACCAGTGGTGCAGCAAGAGTTTGTGAAAGCTCAGGTAGGCATGGAGAGCAGGGCAGTGCCAAGGACAGTGAAGAACCATATAGAATCCACACACACTGAGAGGTAGGGAAGGAGTTAACTGCAGCCCCGAGGAGGGACAGGAAGCTGACCAGCTGTGTGCAATTGCAGCTGCTGCTATAAAAAGTCTTTGCATTAGAGGACAGGGAGTCACACTAGAAAGGAAGGAAAGTCTTCTGGTGAACTTAGTTCAGTTTTGAAGGGAAGGAAGTGGGCTCTTGATGGTTAGCTACCTGAAGTTTGGAAGATCTTGTAAGTGTCTAGTGGATAGAGTTTGTCCATTTGGTCAACAGCTCTTGCTTGCTGTTAGTGCTGTCTAACCAATGTCAGGCTTAAGCCTTCTTCTGTGCTCCCATTTAGCAAAAAAATTGTTGAAAATTGTAAAACACTGTATCTCAAACTGATTTTTTTTGTCCACTGTTGTGCAGAAGCCCCACGCTGACCCTTCTGTAAGGAGAGATGGTTTTATTATGGGACTGTTTGCTTGAGGTCTTTGAAATAGAACTAGGTCTAGGTAGGTTGTGAGGGGGTGTAAAATGCTAACTGGGCAAGTTTGTAGCAACACTCTCCCAGAACAAGGCTACCCTGATAGAGGGTTCAGCTGTAAAGGGAAGGAAGCATCTTCCTGACAATCCTTGAGGAAATGACTTAACCCTCAAGGGGAAGAGAGCAGAGGAAAAAGACTGCTTTATATAGCCCAATAAATACACTCATGCATACGGAGATGTTAAAAAAGCAGGTTTGGACTTGATATTAATTTATTATTTTTATTGATTTATTTTATGTTGCTGTCCTCTTCCTCCTCACAGTGTTCGTATAAATTCTTCTGTGGGGATAACCTTACCTGATTATGTCCTAGTAATACAAATGGATTTTTTTTTTTTTAACCAAATAAAATATATTAGCATGCTATCAGAATCTCTAGGTGAGATTTTTCCATCCTTGTGTTTAAGGTAGAGGCTTATCTGGAGGTCAAGGAAAAGGAACCACCATAGGTAAATAATAACAATTTTGAACCCTGATGCTGCAGTTCAGTTCAACAGCTGAAACACTGCAGGCCTAGCATATGGCACACAAGCCCCTTAGCCATTCTTGGACAGCAGCTTTCTTCTGCTGGCTCTACAGCTTGGCTGGCTCTTACTTTCCCTTTGGCTAGTCTATGGAAAACAGAGAGGGTTTTATTAACCAAGGTTGTGCTGCTTGGGAATGGTTTGTACCTTGCCAAACTAATCACAGCAAAGTGTCGCAAGATTAGATTTGTCCTGGCGGACTAATTCAGACTCTTGTGAGACAGCAGGGAAAAAGTAGCAGTAAAGGACAAAGAAGATCTAAGTAGGAATTAGGGCCAGTTGTGCTGCAGGGTGCAAAAGAAATAGCAAATCCAATTCCCATTTGTATTTGTGATCCTCTGACACCTGTAGAAGAGAATATAATGGAGTTCAGCACAAATGAGATGCTGAAGTTTGCCTCCCAAATTGCTGGGATTTTAAGTGGTTGTGTTAGAGACAGCTTTCCCAGAGAGAGCTAAAGAAGTCTGAGCTCCTTTCCCTTTCACCACATATGATTGTTCAGCAGGTATTGTACCCCTGGTGTCACGTGCAGTAGCCATGGTGGACCCTGTCCCTATCAAGGCACAGTGCAATGGTAAAATTGACTCCAGCTGATAGTGTGCTGGGCAGTCCTGATTTCATGGACACCTTGACACATGTGGCATGGTGGCCATTACTCTGCTGCTGACTGGCAGTTTTGCTTCTTTCCTCTTCTAGCCCAGATCATCAGATCATTCAGGCCCATTGAAAAGAGGTTTTTGAAGAAGGCTTCTCTGTTTGCTTCGGCTTTGTCTACAAAGAGCTCTGCAATGTCTAAATTACTCTGTGATGACCCGTGTGTAGCACATGCATATAACTGAGATGTCATGGAGAAGAAGACATGGATGATCAGCAAAACTGCTACACATCCCACATGAAAACTCTTTATCTACCCCATATATAAAGTAAAGTATGAATTACTGGATTTTCTTAGTTTTATTTAGTTCAATCATTAATCTAATTCTGGACATAAAAAGAGCTCTTCTAGTTAAGCCTTTTCCTGTCCAAATTGCAAGAATATGAGGAAAAAATATTTTGCCTTTAATTCAGATCCTATTTTTATGCAAATGAACACTCAACTGTGGACATCCTTGAGATCCTAATGTTCCTATATTATGGAATATATAATTACACTTAATAAATGAAGCAGGAGGGGAGGCCTAAACTCTCTTTAAATGGTTTGTTTATGTTGATGTAGTTTATTATTTATTTATCTACCCAAGCAAGCTATGCTGAGACATCAGGCTGTCTCTTGCAGACTTCATCTGAAGTTATAGGCTTGGTGAATGATATCAACAAAGCAAACATTAGCTCAGTTTTAATGTTTTGGTTGACCGAATAGCAGCCAAAACACCTTAATTTAATCCCTAGTTAGGTCATTTATTGTTATTTATTTCTCACAAGAACATAATCATGATTGAAGCGGAGACTCATCATTTGGGTTATACAGTCCAGTCACTCATTTGAAGAAAGCCAAAAAATGGGATTGTTGATTGCTAATAACTGAGCTAATCTCCCAAGATGTTGGCATGACAGGCAGTATTCTTTGGAGCTCACCCAAAGTTTGCAACTGGAAAATCCTATGAAAAATCCCTTTCTCCTGAGAAGTTCATAGGAGCAATGCTCTATGGATTGCAATCATTAAACGAGAAGGTCACTTATCTCTTTACCGAGCTATTATTTCAAATTAGTATGTGGCAACCTTCTGAAGGGTAAAATGGAATATAATATACTGTGTTTGAAATCCATTACCCATGCACTTGTTTAATAACCTCTACCAAACGTTTTAACAATTGCATTCACTCTCACAAAGTCTCTGTGATTAGTCACAAATAATTTTATCCATATTTACACCTACCTTTCAGAGCATAGGTTCCTCTTACAGGCAGTTTTCCATTGTTTTAAGACTGTATTGCATGACATTTATCATGCTCCAGGTGATGACTCACACTTTCATAGGAATCTGTAAATTGTATTAAAAAGATTGCCTTTAGAAATATATGTTTCTGAATATATGGTGGTTAATTTTTTTAAAAAAAATTTTAAAGGTGTCCTATTAGAAAAAGTTTTCAATCAATAGCTGGAAATGCTTGAAATGCTCAGATGATTGAAAGTAAATCAAATAGGCCAGGATAATTGATAATTAATTTCCCCACCAAAAAGCCATGGGAGGAACTGTGGAATTCAGATGTTAGTTCTCTCTCACTGTAACCATACCACACATTGCATCAACTTTTCCAGACAAAACCTAGAAGCCAAATTTTAATTTTAAGCTAAGCCAAATTTAGGTTAACTAGTTCATTCAATGGAGAATTTCCAAGCAAATCTTTAATCTATCAAAAACATGACAACAAATTTCTCTGGAGTATTCAGAAAATCTTTGGTAGATCCCACCTTTGTTTGTAGGTCCTGGGTTTTTTTAATTGTTTTTTGGTTGGTTGGTTGGTTGGTTGGTTGGTTGGTTGGTTTTTTGTTTGTTTTTTTCTTACAGATGAGTTTTAACATTTTTCAGGCTTCTAGTTTAATGCAAAATCAGAGCAGGGGAGAAAGGGAAAGATAGAGAAAAAAAGTACTGTAACGTCCATTTCATAGATTATCTAATACGACAAACATGACTTTTTCAATGATTTTATTTAATTGATCCAATTAAACCTTTATTTAGTTTAATTGATATAAGCTAGAAAATTCACAAAGGATTGAGTTACTATGGAGTGCCATAAAACGACCTTGCTATTTTTTTTTACATACCATTTTAATAATATTTCCTTGCTGTTTATGTAGCATGGAATGTTATCTTTATGTTCACAGTTCTTGGAGGAAGCCAGAGAGCTTTTCATTTGTTCCCATATTAATCTAAAATAAATTACAGATAGAGCTGATGGTATCTGATCCTTCCATCCCCTCTTTCCCCATCTTTTCCCTCTGTCTTTGTCCTGGGTTATTTTTCCTTCCTTCTCTTTGGCCCTCCTCTAATGATAGCAAAATTCAGAAAACCTTGGCGTTTTCAAAATTTTTTGTTAATTACATGATTTGTAAAAAAATTCAAAATAATTTCTTCATAATTTTTCCTGCCTTAACATATTGCAGATTTGTACAATGCACTCAATAGCTTTCTAGTGAACAAACTGCATCATAAATGAAAATTGCAAAATTGTCATGTGCTGTTTTTCCTGTAAGTGACATTTTATTGGTTTTTTGAAAAAGAATCCTCTGTTGTGCAGTGTTGGGATTTATCTGGCAGGTTAATCTTGGTCATACAGTCTTTAAAGGAAATAGAGGAAAAAACCCAGCCAAGATCTGATGGATAATATAGAGATGACCAAAATCTTCAGTTCATAAATGCAGGTTGAAAGCTTCTGGTTCAGTCTGTTAGCTTAAGGATTCCATTACCCTGCCCATGAGTGTGTGGCTTAATCTTGTGCAATGCAAATAATTGATTCTCAGTCTCTTGGTGTATCTATTAAAAAGAAATAAACAGATGTTTTGGTGAAAATTGCAGTATGGTTGAACACAAGGTATTACATGCAGCACAGGCTGAGTGATACTCACTGTGATGCAGGTAGTGAGAGTAAAAAGATACGGCTTGTACTAAGAGATCAAACAAATCTTTCCGAAAGCCTGTAATTAAAGCATGTTAAAGCCCAGTTTTGCACTAACGAAAACAAGGAGTCAGAGCAAAGGATAGCAGTCTCAATCAGAACTTGGCTAAAAATCAGTTTGTTGTGACTCTGTTTGGACTAAATGTCACAGGTTTAATGGTCAAGACATCTAGTTAGCTCTAATTTAAAAGATACAGCATGTCTCCTTTGGCTTTGTCCCAACAGTAAAAAAGAGAGTAGAGAAGCCCCCACTGAAGTACCTGTCTTTGAGCACCATAGTTGGCAGCCTCATACTTAGTTTTATCCTAACCTAACTGAAGACCGAAAGCATGTCAATGGGTATAAATTAGCCAAACTGAGAAGTCACATAAAATATTTTATAAGAATATCAGAGCAGAAAATTCTAGAATAGTACTTTTACAAAGGCACATAGACTAATAATCTTAGTACATTTTATCCTGGAACATACTCTGGGCAATCCAAAAAAATGGGTAAGGAGTGGGTAAAGATGGGAAACCTTAAGAAATTAAGTTGCAAAAAAGTTGAGATTTAAACAGTATAAACAATATACTCTTCAGAGTACAAGTCATATCCAGAATCTTAAAACCTGCTGCAGTGCTGTTATTGGATGTTAAAAAAATGATCAAAGAAGGGATTTGGAACAACACGACTACCTTGCCTCCTCACAATCCGATGGAAACTGCAAAGTGCAAGTAAACATTATATAACCTGACAGGATCTGGGAAGGTTATAAATGCGTAGATGAAAAACAACGTGGGAGATGTAATTTACATGGTTTTCAAGAAGTTTTGATAATAAATTAATAAGGAAGTCAAATAATTGTGGATCATTGGGCAAACGGCTTGTTTGGATTAATTTTTTTTTAAATGATAAAATCAAAGTAATAATGAACAGGTGCTCTTTGGAGTGATAACAAATAATAGTTAGATTTCCCAGTTGCTGCTATGGGCATGGTGTTATTAGATACACTTAGAGCTCATGCCTTGAAAGAGGAAGTTTAATTTTGAAAAGGTATTGTATTCATAGTTGAACACTAACTGGAAGAATAGGAGATGTAATTGCTTATTAAAAGCGTAGTGGCTTTCAAAAGATTCTGATAACACCTGAAAAAGGAAATACAATAATCTTCATTTTCCCAGCTGTTTTCTTCATTAGAACAAGATAAAAATGAATAAGTATTGTAGGGAGCAGCAATTCCTGATGCACGTTCTCTAGGAATTCTTGTGCTATGGCTAAAGGTGTTTGAATACTGGAGAATACAACCATTTTTTGATAAACATATGAGAAATAATATTTTAAAAACAGCTTTTTTTTCTGCTGATAAACTTTGATTCTTTTCAAAGGAAGACAGACTTGCAATAAAATGCATTGTTATTTCTTGTCAGCAACTAATGTTAGCAGTGGTCATTTGCATGTATAGTGGTATTAAATGCAATTCTGTCTTACCTCTTTACAAATTGCAGAAAAACTTACCTGTTGTTCAAGATACAGAACAAAAAACCTAGAAATGATACGCTCAGTTCTGCTAAGATGTCCTTTGTGTATTAACTTACATTTACAGTCCTCTAGTACAGAGTGAAATGATGGATAACGTAGAGGATAAATAGTCTCAGGTACACACAGAGCTTGTAAAGATGAATAGTATTTTAATCCTAAAGAAAATAAAAAGTTTAAAGGTACCTGACTGAAGAATTGAGAATTTTCAGGAAAACCACAGAAACTCACAGTCCATCTGTTGTCCCCAGCTGTGCAACAGAAGACAAAAAAGAGTGAGAAGTGCAAAAGCAGTGCTTTTCCAAGAAAGAAAAGGAAGTATTTCCTTCAGCTGTGTGCAGTCAGACTGAAATTCAGTACTGCAGGCGGTAGTTGCCAGACTGCAGTTGTATTTTACAAAAGGATTGTTCATTAGTTGTTTGTTCATTAACATTTGTAGCTTTACAAGTCAACCCTGTGATAAGAGTGCACAAATTTCCCACCTCAGGACATAGGCAGTCAAGATTAAAACTCCCTGCACACATAGCTTTTGAAAAGTGTAGAATCATTTCGGTTGGAAAAGACCTCTAAGGATCATGAATTCCAACTGTTACCTAGCACCACCGTGTTTACCATTAAACCATATCCATAAAAGCCATGTACACGCATTTTTGAACACTTCCGGAGATGGTGATTCCACCACATTCCCTGGCAGCCTGTTCCAATGCCTAACTACCCATTCAGTGAAGAAATTTTTCCTGATTTCTAACCTAAACCCCCCAGCACAACTTGGGGCCATTTTCTCTCATCCTGTCGCTTGTAGCCTGGGAGAAGAGGCCAACCCTCACCTGGCTACAACCTCCTTTCAGGCAGTTGTAGAGAGTGATAAGCTCTCCCTTAGCCTCCTTTTCTCTAGGCTAAACAACCCCAGCTCCCTCAGCCGCTCCTGCTATGACTTGTGCTCCAGACCCTGGAGGTATCTCCATAACAGCAGTGTTCTCTAGGCTGCAAAGACAACTTTAAGAGAGAGAGGAAAGCAATATTCTCAATTTAAACAACAAAGTGCAGTAAAACATAGCCCTGACATGTTTTAGCTGACAGAAACTCTGTCCCTTACTCAAACCACAGCAACATTTATCTGTAGAAGCACCTTTCACTAGGTATGCCACTACCAAATACTTGGATTGGATGAGAGTCAGCAGCAAAATCTCAAGATGTCATTGGCCACCCAAAGGAATGAGAATCCTTTGCAGATTCTGCAGTTGTAGGTTAACTAGCCATCAGCATGAAAATACAATAAGAAGTCATTCATCCCAGTGAGAAAAGATCCAGAATGAATGGTCTCTTGGATGCCCATGAAAATGCTGGCAGAAGCACAAGGAGAAGGATCTGTTTAGTGTGTCCTATTTGAGTATTTGTTCCAGATACTGACAGCAGGGCTAAGAGTTTAGACAAATGCACATTCAGCATCAGGAGATCTCAGGGAAATTTGGTACTGAGCCAAAACCGAGCTGTGCCATCTGAAAGATGGAAAAGATCAGGATTTTGATATTTTATAATTTGGCTGGTTTTGAACAGGTCTACATAGTTCCCACAAAAAGCATTTTCTTGATTCCAAGACTACACTGCCACCAAATTTCAAAGCCTATTTGAAAACCACAGAGATATGTAGACTTTTCAAACAAAATTCATTATATTTTAATGTGGTTGAAAGCATTAGGCATCCTAGAGATAAGGGGAACTCATACTGCTTCTGTGTTGTAGTTCAACTGTTCTAAAACAACATAGAGGTCCTTAGACAGTAGACTTCCTCTTCATAGGCATTGTGTATTTTTTTTTTCAGAGCTGCTGAAGTCCAAAAATAAGCAATCTATTATTGCAGCCTTGTTCCATGTTGAGGAAGACATATTCATGTATTCCTGCATACAGCAGTGGAAAACACAGGTTGGGTAAAAGGACAGATACACTGTTTAAAGCTCAGGGATGAAACTCATTTAAGCCAAGAACACTTTGCTCTCAGATCATTAATAGCAAGCAAATCAGGCAATGCAGAGGGGATCTGCAATGAAAAGGATCCCTTTCAGTCTATATTTCATGGTTCTCTTTAAGGAGGGGTCCCCTCTTTTCTTTTATTTTGAAATCAATGTCTTTTATAGCCATCATTGTGCTCCCTGTCCCCCCCACCGAAATGACAGGATGGGTTTCAGTTTATCCCAGTGGGAGCCCAGCAGCCTGGGTGAGATATCTTTGTAACTGCTTGGCAATTCTGATCAAGGCAAAAGTTCTCCAGCAGGTTAGAAAGACAGATTCAACAACTACAGGGGCAAACCAAACCAACAAACACTGGCCAAATTAATTCCTCAGTATAAGCTATTTATTGTGCATTAGTGTGATAAGCCCAAGAATGAATCTGGTACTTGATGTCTGGCAGTTCTGGCTTGAAAGAATTCTGACCTGATTTTCAGAGGTATGCACAGCTCCTGACTGTTGTGGGAGAGCACACTACACTATCCAGCGCTCCCCAAAAACTAGCTAGTGATTAACTGTAAATTTCCGCACAGTCTAAGAGGCCTTTTAAGATGCTTTCTAAGGCACTTTTTTTAATCTTTTAAGGTTTATCAAATCTGTAAAGAACTTCAGAAAAATAAAACCAACAAGACATGAATAGCTTCTCTGTTAGTTGGAAAAAGTGACCAGAAAACCAAAATGGTATACCATTACTGAAGTCTCTAGCTCTATACACATGTTAAGCCCTTGGGAGGGGAGGGAGAAGGTACCACAGCCAAAGCTTCATTTTTCCTCAAGCAGTGACCTGTTTTCTACTTTTTATGACCAGAGGAAAAAAAATATTGGCATGCCCTAGGCCAAATATGCACCTGTGTTCTGCTGCAGCTTTCTGCCATTCCCTCTTTGACATGACCAGGTCTTCAGTTGTGCTTATGTTTGTCAACAATTTCTAAATTCACAGACTTAACATCTTTTAGGCTTTAAGATAGTTTTCTGTGGTCTACTGAAGCTATTGTGGAAAAGGTACACCTGTTATTGACAAATGAGTCACAGAAACTGTAGAAGGATATTGGTTTAAATATGTATTGGATCTAATGCATTACAACTAAAACATTTATCATCTCTTAACACACTGAATATTGTACATTTACTAATAACTGAATAATTTTTAAATTCCTTTTGCCACCACACCTTACAAATGCTAACCTTTACTTGGGATATCAATTTAGTTCTATTCTTGAGCAAGAATGGAGTTTCTCCCATTTCCCCAGCATTTCCTCTTTATCTCTTTGTGCACTGAAGTAATTATTCAGTAAACAGAATTGGGTATGATTATGATTAGTGCTCAGTAAAAAACTACTAGTCCAGAGCCAGAAGAGGGAGCCTAGAGAGCAAAACATTCTTATCTGTTTGCCACTAGCATCTAGGCTGGGTTGTTGGGTTTTGGGGGTGGGTTTTTTGTTTTGTTTTTTTTTTTCTGTATTGGTTTGGTTGATTTTTAAAAAATAATTGTTCAACAACAGAGCTGCACATAGGAATGGGGATAATAAGAATTGTCCTCCTCAAGTTTCACAGTTAAACAAAATACCATCAAAGAGCAGAATGCATTGACCTTTGATCATCGGATTTGGAGACGACATAAAAATGCCATAGTGCAAAGCTCACCTTTTACTGTGGATCTCAACCACTCCACTTTGGCATGCCCTAAGCCAAATACACACCTGTGTTCTGCTGCAGCTTTCTGCCATTCCCTCTTTGACATGACCAGGTCTTCAGTTGTGCTTATGTTTGTCAACAATTTCTAAATTCACAGACTTAACATCTTTTAGGCTTTAAGATAGCATAATTCCACCTTCTTTTGTATATGTTTGCAGGGACTAAAAAGTGTTTCTATTAATAGTATTCATTTTCCTCAGTCTCACCTCCAAACTTTTATTATAGTGTGGTTTTTTTCTCTCTTTATTGTCCTTTTCCTTATTTTGGCCACTTAGAGAAATGAGGAAGGGTCCTCCCTGGTGCCGTGTTTGCTCAGCTGTCCCTGTCCTGTTTTATATGGGTTCCAGGGATCACTATGTAACAAGCACAGTTCTCCTGCCATCCCCAACCACAGAGAGGAATTCCCTCAGCTCCTCTGGATTCTGTTAGAGACACACAAAGCCCTGAAGCTGTAGTTGTGGCTCCGGAGCTACAGACTAGGTATTATTTTGTGTGGTGGGAGACAGTGTTCCCTCTTCAGAAACAAGTATCTTTAGACTAGATATGAAGCTCACTAAAATCAGTTTTCCCTCTGAGACTGTTAAGTCATCAATATCAAACATTAAGAAGAAGAGGGAAAGAAGCAGCTGATGATTCACAGAAGTGAGAAGTACTTTTGTAAGACTGTCAGGAAAAAAGAACAAAGTCTTTCTTTTCATCCATTTCTTTCCACGAACAAATGCTGCAGGTTGCCTGAAGAGATCATGGAGTTGCCAGCCTTAGAGATATTCAGAAGTCATCTGGACATGTCCTGGGCAACTGGCTCTAAGTAACCCCATTTGAGCAGGGGGGTTGGAGCTGATGACTTCCAAAGATACCTTCCAGCTTTGCCCATTCTGTGATTCTGTGAATAATAGGCATAATTTAAATTTAATTGAAACTAAAAGGTAACGATTACTTTTTTCTCAATTTATGCCAGTTTATGGGTTTTACTGTTTTGAAAAATATGTTCAACCTTCTCTTGCTTTTCGTTGCATTTTTGCTTCCCTGCTTCTGAGTTTTCTCAGCTATCAGATCCCTGAATGCCACAAGAATGATTCTCTAATGATATTCTTGACCCAACTAAAATTGTGGAACATCTAGAAATCTCTTATTTTTTTCTACACTGCAGCAGCATTTCAGAACCAAAGGGGCTGAGAAGGATTCTGGCCCAACTACATAGCCAAATCACCTGGAAAATAACTTCTTTCCCAAGCTGATCACAGGATGTGTTAACAGCTTCAACAGTAATTCAGATGCTCAAGGAAACTGACCTCAAGGTTAAACAAAAGAGTTTTGAATTTCCTAAGGTGTGTGTTTTAAATGACTATAATACTTTGCAATATCATCAAATTTTGCAAGACTGCCTCTCATCACCAACCGTTACCCTGGTAAGTTTCACTGAAAAAATCCTTATTGAAGGACTTTGTTTTATGGAAGGGTGACAGTGACAAAAGGCTTGAATTGTGGGCCCTGTGATTTAAAGACTCTATTTTGATGAAGCCTGTTCCAATGAAAAATACCTACAAAAAAGCAAATTATCCTAAACCTAATTCACACTTTTTACAGAAATGGGTACAAATCAGAAGAGGTTCCCTTCTTATATTAAATGGAGCCAACTTTTGGGTTGTACTCATTCCAACTCTTATTGCAGTCAGTGGATCTGGCTAAAATGTAGTCAGTACAGATTTTGCCCATGGGGTGATGATATTCAACTACCTTCTATGGCACACTTTGAGGCACAGTATTTTTGCCTATTTTCTAATGTTAATCTCCCACTCCTCGATAAAATGAACAGACACAAAAAGAATGGAGAGTCCTGGCATCCATTTCTAAAGGTAGTTAGTGGAGCTAGGAGCTAAAAGCAAACATTTGATAACAAACAAAACAAGCTGATTTAAAAGAATGTTTAATATAATAGTGTATTTCCTCTAATTCATAATCCCTACTTCCTTGAGTCTAAAGTATTTCTTTACCTCTTATAATTTTCATTCTCCCTTCTGAAAGAAGATACCTTGTATCATTATTTCCCTTAATTAAAATCAGAAGCAGCCCAGAATCAAGAGATTCCTGAGAGAGCAAGAGAACAGAACACTATGGAAGGCTTTGGACAGAGGATCCAGACACTACTCCAAATAACCTAATTGTAGACCTTCAAAAAAATTTTGGTTTTTAGAGTTATAATCATGCATGCATCATTTCTTCAAGCTGTGTATTGCCAGTGTTGAAAGTTTTTCAGACTGAAGCCATTAGAAACATTTTGTTTGTACCAAGATAATAATAAGTCTCCTTAATTATTTGTCTTTTACATTTTTCAATGGTCTAAATTCCCTTAAATCTCCTAATCACTGTCTTCGTTCTGATACCTCTGGTATTAGGCACATAGGGTCCATAACCTGATGATGTGGTTCCAAAGCTAAACTGCTTAGGCTGATTTCCTGGTTTAAATCCTACAGTTTATCCACCCCCAAAAAGATGAACTTGTTGCTTTTAACTACCACCACCCCCTCCAATTTGGAGGGCACAGAGCATTCATGGTGTTTTTTGGTTAGGCACAACTCCCTTAAGGAAAGGCACATTCCCCTACACCAAAGAGGGCATTCATCTCACCTCCCTTTAGTGATCAAGAAGATAGGTGTTACTTTTAGAAAGACATAGATACTTATAGCATGAGTCATCTGGCCTTAAAACAAGATGGTTAAAAGCAGTAGTGTGACTAATTCTCAGGAAGTGCCTAGCCTCTAGTAACTATGGAGGGAAAACAGCTTGTTCATTTGGAGTGGCTGTCTAAATTGTAGACAGCTAGAATTTGGGAAGTTGGACCTCTCCATAGAGTCTTCCCACTATGGGTGTCTTTCAGCACAGCGACATAAGCACACAGCTCCTATCAGATAATAATCTGCAACTGGAGGAAAGGTTT
Source organism: Struthidea cinerea (assembly GCA_013397865.1). Taxonomy (NCBI): domain Eukaryota; kingdom Metazoa; phylum Chordata; class Aves; order Passeriformes; family Corcoracidae; genus Struthidea; species Struthidea cinerea. The sequence continues at coordinate 1,897,625 of VZTI01005074.1, forward strand.
TGAAGGTGCCTCTGCCTGATGAAACTGGTGTTTGTTAGCATCATAGGGACTGAGCAGCTCCTGAGTGTACAGCAAGCACATTTGCAGAACTATGGCAACTTCCTCATTAACTTCCATATCTGCTGTGCTTAGAACACATCTTAGAGATTTATTCTTGCTCCTTTATGTATAAAAATGCTTATTTAACACAATTATATTTATTATATTTCCAAAACAAAAATAGAGAAACTGAGGTTTAGGGAAGACAAGTTCGCATTTTTCTTCATTTCAGTTATTTTTATGCCTTTCCAAAGCATATTTTAATTAATTAGGGCTATCATGTATTTCCAAGGCAACAAGAAAGGTCTAGCCTCCGATTCAGTGGACTTCAACAGAGCCGTAACCTGGCTCTCCAGATTTTTTTCTCATATGTTTACCCATGGATTTAGCTTTCGGAGTTACAGGCTTTCAGATAGTATTATGCAGATCTCCAGCGATATTGTTTCCAATCGACAGTAATTTGCTCAACTTCTGTGTTCTGAATGTCGGAGCTGGTACAGATATACTGCAGGAGTCCTTATTAGGTTTCTTTTGCTGTCACGTAAAATGCTTGAATTCAGAGTAACCTTGTTAATTTAGTTTAAAATTATAATTTTACAGATTTATTGCAATGGATAAATTCAGCAACAACTCACATAAACTTAATCTTTTTCAAGAACAATGTGTATTTTCCTTTCCACTAAAAGACTGAACAACTAAAAAAAAATCAATTTCCAATACCCACCTTGTAGTTTAATTTTAAGTTAGTATATCGGTTATTACCCAACAGCAGAAAGGCAGTTGTGTGCTTAATCTGATGTGTGCACCACTGACAGCTTACTTTGCTGAGTCAAATTTCTTGTTGTGTAGCTGATAAGCAATAACCACGGTTACTGGTTTTGTTCCTATGATTTTTCTGTGATGAAAAATTAAGAGTTGATAAAACATTACTGAACAGTGAGTCTGTTGCAGCACTCTTAAATTCCCATCTTTTAAATTTGTTCTTCAGGATGATAAGCACCAAAAATTTTATTGATGGATAATAAGTGAAATTAGTCAGTAATCATTACCCTCAGATCTCTTTCTTTTGGTGCATGAATAAGTTCCCAACCTATTATGGAGATATAAAACATGACTTTGGAAGCAGGAGCCTCAAGTTAGACATCTAAATAATAGACCTGTTTTTAAAAACCTTTAGAGTCCTTGAAAGCCTCTTGAGTTCCCAGCAGCTCCCCTGGAAGCTCATGCAAACTGCTGGATGGACTTTTGAAAACCAGGCATCCCATTTGCATGCTTTTCTCCCTCAAACTTTAAATAGTTTTTTTAGAGGAGCTGTCACATCCCACACAAAAAAGCTGTCGCTTTTAATGCATCCTGGTGTCTGTAGATTTCCAGTCAGGTCTGTGCCTTCTTCCCTTAACATGCTGGTTTCTACTTGGGGAAAAAAAACTAAACATCCTAACTATAAATACAAACAGCCTCATTAATTTATTGTAGGTTCAGTCCTAAAAGGTACTGAGCCTCTTTTGGTGGTGTAAAAGCCTTGACCCTTCTTTGCCTTCAGCTACCTTTTATGGCACACTTTGAGGCACAGTTCAGCTCCTCCTTGCAGTCTGAGACTCCCCTGAGCATGGTTTTACAGCAGGCTGAATCCAAATTCTTCAAGAATGATTCCTTTCACTCTAGTGCATCATTGCTGGGCCCTTTATAAAGTGAAAGAGCCTCTGACATGCGCAAGTACCCTTTCCTTTCCTCTACATCACTCAGCATCTTTACCTGTCATTCTACTGTAGCTTCTGACACGTATGGACAACTTGTGTTTGGGGGATGACAATGTACTCCATGCCCAGGAAAGCATGTACATCAGCTAGAGGAATGTTAAAACAGCAGCAAGGGATCACCATGACTACAATAGAGGAGGGAAAGGCTATACCAATAATACTTTTATTCAACAAGCCTGGTATACCACAAAGCGGCAAAATGGGGGAATGGTTGTGTGTGCCAAGGGGAGGGATGGTTCAGCACCGTGTCTGTGGCCTCGCTGCCTGCTTTGCCTTTGCCAGAAGATGGAGGTGCAATGGCACTGCTGGTGCCCGTGCTTGGCAGTCTGGTCCCAAGCCTCACAGGCCTCCAGTGCCCCTGTTTCTCCCTCCCCTTCCCTCCTGCAGTGGCAGCTGGATCCAGTTAACTCCACAGAGTCCTGTCCTAGCTCGTCCTGTAGCCCTGCCACTCCCTTTTCTGCGGCGGAAACAACCCACTTACAGACCAAGATGGCAAAATTTGGTTTTTCCTCCATTGTCTCTGCCTTGCACTAGCCTCTTTGGCTCCATTTTCCTATCCTTAAATTTCATGTAATATCTTCACTGAGTTTAGCACTTCTGCAGGGCTTCACAAGGTCTTTATAGAGTACATTGAGATTAGGTATAAATGATCGTTACCTGGCCCTCAAAATTCACTGCATCTTTACCTAAAATTTCAAATCTATGAGTTTTAAGCTGTTTCCAAGTTCTTCAGGGGTCAGGGTCAATTTTTTAATTAACCACACTGAAGGAAAACATTGATCTTCTAACTGCTTTCTCAACTCTAACATGGCAAAGACGTCAGGGAATGCATCCTTTGGTGATGCAAAGCATAGTAAGAAAATCATCTGCCACGTGATCCCAACCTTTTACACCATTTTTAAGACAGCAAACAAAACAACTCATCATTTTCTAAGGAGACTGAAGCTGATAGAAGGAACCTTGACTGAAGAAGTATTTTCTGTGGTGCCACATGACTTTTTTTTTCCTTTAGGCATGGTTTCAGGAGAAAACCCAGTCCTATGCAGCATGTTTGTATTTCAGCTACTGTGTGCTTATGCAATGCAATAAAAGAGTTGAAAAATGCAATAAGATTCTTATCTTGCAACAGAATCCTTTGAATAATTAGTCTCTGATAAACAGTGGTTTAAAGTACTGGGAAAGTACTCCATACAATAAATACAAGAACACCTTTAGCTTTTAACTGCAACTATCTGGTTTTCTCTGAATGGCAGGTGTTATGGCAAAGCTGTTACTCATAACGGTTAAGAGCTTTCAAGGACTGTGGAAACAATATGTAAACGCATACTTGGAAAGAAACCAGTCTAACTTCAGATAGACTTATGAGAAGCCTATTGTTCTTTGAAGATTTTTTAAATTATTGTCCTAATAGCTTTTGTGCTACATTACTCCTGGACATTTCTGGAAACAGTTGTGCCCCCAAATGCAGAAACCTGAATTACTGAATTTGGTGTGCTTCAGTTTAGGCAATAGGAGAGTGGGAGTTTTTGGAACTGTGATTGTAAATCTGTGATTTGGACACCCAAATTCCTTGCAAGTTTTATTTTGAGGCATTAGTCTTTCCTGGAATGGAGCCATATATAAGAATAAACTGAAACATTCAGTCATAGAATTAGGATGGAGAGGTTCACTACTGAACTGTGCCAAAGGGTAGAGCTGGTTGATGTTTTCAGCTGTGACATGAAAACAGATCAGTGAAGCACAGAGACTTAAAAAGAGTTCAGTAAAAAAACTGCTCTTACACCAATAATAGGCTGGATGAAGCAGGCTGTGTACACCTATCTACTTTATTTGCTTCTGCTCTTGCCTCTGGTTTGTTTTTTCTCCAAGTACTTAGAAAATATGTACAGTCGATTATGACATGCTAAAGCTTTTAAAAAATAAAGTCATACTACATTAACTACATTAGTTGGGTGTTAGAAATCTCAGAAGCACATCTAAGCTGATCTGTAGTGAGGAACCCCAGTAAGTTACTGGGTTCTGGTGGAAAGTTTCCACAGTCCTGTCCAGCCCAGAAATCTGAGTGTACCTCCTGCAGAAAAGTGAGGCATAGAGAATAGGGAAAGGAAGAGGGAGAAGGAGCTGTACACACCCTTATCGTGCCCTGACATGGGAGTACTGCAGCTCTCCCAGGTCTCTCAGCATAGAAGGAGTCCAAGTATTCAGTACAACTTTGTTCATAACTTTGTCATTTATTAATTCTGATTTCAATATATATACATTATCACAAAAATGCAATTATGCGGCTTAATCATCAGGTAATTATTTTGCCTTTTAATTTTGCTTTTTAATGCTATCTCTTTTGAATACCTGGTGAGGTTTTGTCAGTGATGTTAGATCTTGTTCAAAGAAAAATATTTGAGCTGTGTGTATACATGTATGAGCACCTATATACACCCACGCTTGAAAGATGATGCAATTTCCCATTAAAGTTCAGAATATTCTTAGCTAGGGAGAGGTAAATAATGGTTTTACTTACCTGTCATAAATAATGACAGTGACTAATGACAGTGCTCTCTTGTGAAGGACCTTCAAAGTCTTCACACTGTGAAACAGGGATAGGGGGATCATGTTAGCAGTGGCTGGATTGGTACGCACACTGTTTCTTATTTGCTCAGCTTTATGTGCTAAAAGCAGAGGCAAGGCCAGGAACTTCAACTTTGGGGGTTTAACCCCTAGTTCTAGGTATCAGACAATTTCCTTTATCTTGAAAATGTTAACAGTAGAGTAAGGAACTTAGAGTACTGTGCAGATACTCTTCTCCTAAGCATACATTATTAACCACTGTCAGGGACTGCACTACAGAGATCTTTGTTCTGACTCAATATAACTGCTGCTTTTGTTTGTTTGTTTGTTTGGGCTTTTTGGGTTGGGTTTTGTTGGTTTTTTTTAATTAGCAGTTGCCATTATTGGGTACCTGAAATCCCATGTTTACCTGCTTGAGAAATTAGAAATGCAACATCCTGACATCAATGTTGGCTTTTAATAACGACAACACATTGTTTGCATCAGGCATGAAAATGAAAAATTTCTTTTCTAAAGCAGCTTGATGAAGGCCAGACTACACACTCAGAACTGACCATTCTATAATAGTGGTCATACAAGTAGGAAATATTGGCAGCCATCCATTGTACATAATCTACTGCATAATTATATTTGATAGAAGTTTTCTGGTATGTGTGGAAAATAAGCTCATGTATCTATGAATCTGGAATGTTCCTAAAATGAGTCAGTGCATGCTCAACATTAGTTTCCCAAGTTTTTTCATACTATAGTATTATATTACATTTACTAAATAGATTAAACTCTATTGCAGCCTTAAGGGATACAGTATTTCAGCGGACAAGCAAGTGGATTTATGGAAAGAACATTGATTGATTTTAACAGAAGTTATGTGTGTAAATCTATGTGCAATGAGATCACATCATACTCTAGAGAATACCAGTAGAAGTGTTTTTATCCTGTAAACACAGCTGCCCATATTTGCAAAGTCTAATTTTCTTTTAAAACAGTAGACAGCAATATTTTATAGCCACTACAGTTATCTACATCACTTCAGCACGCATTGCATTTTGTGCTTGCTCTAGATATATTAAGGTCTAACCAAATTTGCAGTATAATGAAATCAAAAACAATTATAAATCGGATTCATCTACACTGTATTTCTAAGTCTCTGTCATGGACAATATTAAAGAATTGTTTACCAGAAGCTATCAGTCCCTACCCTATGGCACCATGGTGATATGAATAATGCTCAACAGCCTCCATTCTACTCAAAAAGAGAATTATTCTTTCAACATTGCATAGGTTGAAGAGCTGAGAAGGGATTCACAGAGATAAGAATAATATAGTAATTTTTTTAGGCTGTGTAACATATGTAATGTAGAAAAATATATCTTTAATAGAGTTTCTAATGTAAAGTGCATGGCTATTTTAGATGAGGTCATAGGTAATTATATTGGCATCACTTACCAATATTCACAGCATTGTGTTTGTCTTTTATGACAGTTTACACAAAAGTGTCATCACTGGATGCCCAATACGGGCAACTTATACTGGCTGGTATAATTTGTTGTCATTACTACTAATTTTGATTGTTCTTAAAGTTTTGCCTTCTTTCTTATACCAGTTTTTAATCCACGGACTTGTGTAAGGCAGACCATGTTTTCCCTTTTGCAAATCATTGCTATGTATTCACCACACAAATGGAAAAAACAGAGGTGGGTGCACTGATATGACACCATAGACAAAATGAACAGTATTAAACACCTTCTATTGCCAGAGAGCAGTTAGCTACAGAGTCTCCACAGTCCCAGTGCTTTCCCAGAATATATAAAATTTAAAAACTTATTCTGTCATAGCTGTTGTTGATGATTATCTACTGATTGCATTTGTACTCAGGAATGGTACATTATCAGAAACACATACAGCTAGGTGGGAGATGATCTCAGAATTACTTAGTCTACCCCAGTTCTCTGAAGCAGAATTAGATCATTCCCAAAATGTGGTTGCCCAACTTTACGCTAGAATACTTGTACTTAACTATATACTTGTCTTTAAAAGGTGTTTCTTAATGCCTAAGATAGGTCTGTGCTGTAAATTAAGCCAATTGTTTCTGATACAGATCAATAACCAGCACAGATCTGATAGTCAGGTTGGATGGGGCCTTGTCCAACCTGGTCTAGTGGGAGGTGTCCCTGCCCATGGCAAGGGAGGTTGGGCCTAGATGATCTTTAAGGTCCATTCCACCCACTAAACATTCTATGATTCTGTGAGTTTGTGGTACACCAGCATAAATCAGTAGATGATACAATGTAACTCTTAGTTATCTCTACCAAAGAAAACACTGCTCCCTGCTGCCGTTCCTTATCCCCTTCATCACCTGACTGATAGGGCACAATGCTGCTTTAGAGCTTCAGACTTCAGTGTCTTACCAGCTCCCGGCAGTTTTACACTATTCATTTCTTCTGCAGTTAAATGCCACATCATTTCAACTTAATTTTTTATTACATTTATATTTACTGACTGACACCAGAGATCATATATGGTTATATTTCTATTTGATTTTTTGGCTAAATATTAATTAATGTACAGTGGCACATACTTCGGGCAGGTTCCTTTCTCATACACCAGTTTTGATAGCATGCTATGAAAAATGCTACTACATTTTTCATTAAGCAGAAGCAAATAAGCCATGTTTCTCCAAAATGTGACAATATAGATGGCATGTTGGGGTTCTGGGTGAACTGGGAATTTCCAGCTCAAATTTACCTAATTCCCAAGTGCAACACGAAAAAGGCTTATTGGCTATCCACCACATAAATGCCATGTGGGCTTTGTGTTAAGGTAGGTTCTTTCTGCATGACAGAAGGAAACCCACACTTGGAACATGCTTAAGAACTTGGTCCATGAGTTATCCACATTCAAAGTCTACTCCCCTTCTGTGAAACGCTGACAGAAGAAAAACATATAAAATCTTGTTTTAGTCACTTTTATCAACAGATAAGTCCATGCTTACTTGGCACCAGATCAGCTAAGTTCTGTTTTCTGTGGCCAGCTTTCCTGATCATAGCTACATTCTAAGATAAGTCATATTCTGAGTCATTTTTTAAGACCTGAATGGCACAAAACGTTTAGGATTATGGCATACAAATCAAACAAGGTATTCTTTGAAAGCTTCCACAGACAACACCAGTTGCCACAGCAAAAACTCTGTCTCTGCTTCTTTTCTACACTGAATGGAAAACAGACACTAAGAGCAAGCATTCTACAAATGGCATGAAGAAAGATACATCCATGCAATGAGTATATGCACACAGATGTACATGCACTTACCTGAGCAGATGTAAAAGTCACTAAAACAAACAGACAAGAAAAGAAGAGGGAAGAACCTCATGCATGCCAAATATTGCTATAAAGAAATGTAGAATATTACACCAATGAGCAATGACTGCAAATTAGGGAAAACACTTGGAAGTAAATACAACACGGGTCCCTTCTCCACCACGTCCCTCAATTGTTGGCTATTGCCAGCTTCAGGGTGGCTGATATTTCTGCTCCAATAACCCCCCTTTCAAAAGAATCTAAATCTTGGGGCCAAGACAGATACCCTTCAGTTCAGCACTCTGGGCTGAAAGGAAGAGTGCCAGCAAGAGACCACAGATGGGAGATGGCATCATCTCCTTGGGAGTTCCACCTCGTGCTTCGTGCTGCAGGGTCCCAGGATGAACTGGCAGTGCCCATCTTAGCAGACTCTGCTGGCTTGTTTCCCCACTGTCACTCCTGTTAGGGATTTGGATTACCTAGCAGCTTCCACAGTGGCACAGCCTGGCTGCCAGCCCTGTGGCATAAAACATGCCACCAGGACCCCACCACCTCGGACACTGTCTGCAGCGTGCATGCCATATCTACCCTTGTATAAGAGCATGGGATCAGGGCTGCAGGAGTCTCCATCTTCTTGCTGTACTCTTTCACTACTGACCTGCAGTGTGATTTTCAGTGAATCTGTTCCCTTCCCTAGCCTTCCATTTCCCTGGCTCTGACTGCAAGCCGTTTGGTGCAGACTGCCTTTCAGTGTGAAGCTGCACAGCGTGGAGCCCAAGAGGGGACCCAGTTCTGAGCTAAAGCTTTAGGAAACGAGGCAAGCTGTTTTCTTCACAGTAGGTATACATTTTGCCCTTGATCATCCACTGCACAATAATCCCCAAAAGTCAACTTTCCGAAGCCGGCCAATGACATTTACTGGCTCTTGCCTTAAGAGCTGGATGGTAAAATACAGCTGATGGATTCTCTCAGATGCATTCCTAGGAGTATACAGACACTATTGGAGTGAACAGGCTTGTGTTAGTTGTAGGCATGCTCTTCATGTGGCAAGTTTCTTGGCCACTTCTGCCACTGGTAATTACTAAAGCATATACAAACAAATACGGGGAAATATGTGTATGCTTAAACCCTGACATTGTTATGGTTCTTTGTACTAAGAAACAATAGCCCCACAGTATAGTTTATTACTGTAAAAACAGAAAGATACAATTTGTAAAACATAAAATGATCTGCTATAAACAAAGGCTCTGATTGAAAGAAAAATAAACTAAACAATCATACTGTAACTGGCTTAGATGCCTTAATCAGTGCCAATTATGCTGTGGCTGCTATGTTTTACATGGATTAAATAGTACTTTGTCTCACTTAAATTAGTTAAAACACTGTGTGAATGTTAATGACTTATTTTTCTGTAAATATATTAGTAAATATGGTAGAATTTTTATGTGTTCGTCTTAGAAGTTACATATGAAAAATATTTTCATACTGCACATTGGAATTAATTCTTAGTGTTTAGTTATACAATCTTTCTCATTATGCCTATTCTTCACTACAAGCAGCTTTAAAACATGTAGTATATATTCATAATCCATTTTCACACAGCTAGAACAAGGCTAATGATAGGTGAGAATAATTATTTCCCAAATTTGGTATTAGATGTGATTTCTGAAATATCTTTTCAGGAATAATTTTCTATGCAGTATAATTACTACTTTTTTTGTTTAGAGAACCTATTTTGGCTTGCTAAAGGGAACTTCTATAAAGTCATAATTTATGCTAACATTTTAAAACAAACTCTAAATATTCAAATTCACAATAATTGACTGATGTACCTCTACTGCAGCAATCGTTGGTCTGTCATCCGTTCTGGTGTTTTCCTGAGGATAAATGTCTAGAAAAATTGGTTAAAACAATCTTAGCTGAGACAGAAAATGCAACTTAATAAACAAAACCTGACAATAACACCCTCAATAAAAGCAAACTGTTTTCCAAAACCTTTATGAAAATCTGTTCTTTGTAAAGGAAGCTTCATGTTGTTCTGCAGAACACTTATTATAAGATCAAACTGTGAATCCCCAGCAAAACCTCAGCTGTTCCAGAAATACAGATAAAATGCACAAAGCAAAACAATACATTGTGTCTCATCCCTTCTGAAAGTCTTGGTGTATTCATCACAATTCTTGGTATTGCCCACCACTACCAGCTTCTTTTAATCAACTGCTTTATACTCATTCCGGTAATTGCTTGTTATCCATTTCCACACCACTGGCTTATTCATTATTTCCAGCAAAACAGTACAGACCTCTTTTTATGAAAGTGATTTGTATACAGCACATAACATAATTTCTTTTTCATTTTAATGGAGTTTGATTGAAGTTTAATTCAAATTCAAATAATACATTAGAATTTTCCTTTTTAAATGCATTTCAGTATAAGTGGATTCTCTTTTTCTTGATTTCTTTGAAATTACAGTGATTTAAAAATAAAATAGAATTAAAAATACTGAAATTGAAAAGTACTGAAAAACAATTTCACAAAGAAAAAATTGATGTAAAATCAGAAAACAGTGATGCAGAAAGAAATTTCTTTCAATACACATTCCTGAATTTTTGTATTTCTAGAACAAAAAATACTTTAGAATTACATAAGTGTAGAAATAGCTACAAATGGTAGTCAGAATTCATTTCTTAACAATATTTAATAACCTTCCTAAAAGATTAATTTCCAAAAATAGCTGTAAATTTCTAAAAATTAAAATATTGTCAATTTTAAAATAAATAAGGGATTTCTTAATTTCTGTATGGGGAAACTTCCATTGTTGATAAAAAGTAAATGTATACTTATCTCTTCTAAATCAGAAATGTTAAAAGTAGCATGTTGTTTTCATCAACACAAAAGATTAAACCTTTTAAAGGTTGTTATGAAAAGAAAATATCTATTATTCACAGTGTTTTTTTATGATTTATTGCTATTCTAAAGTGTATATTGTTTGAAACATCTCCTTGATTTTTAACTTTAAAACAAATGTTGTAGAATTTATATTTTCAAAGAACAAAAGTTCAAAAGAACTCTGACAATCCAAGTAAGTAATTTCAGCCTCTACAACAAAGTGTTTCTAATATCATCTGTTTTAGCTGGTGTTTATATTTAATCATGTTTGGAAATTTCTTCCTGAAATCACTTAACTTGTGAAAATTGAGAAAATTGGTTTAGGTAATTTTAAAGATTTGTATAGCTTCTTTGTACTTGTGGGGACAGGATAGTTTGACTACTTCAGATAGGGAGGAAAAAAAATAGTCACATCATTTTTTTTCAAAGTCCCTCAGAAAAACTCTGAGGAGCATATAAAGCCACACTAACTATGTGGCACTTTTTTGTTATAAATTTATTCAGTTTGACAGCATGATCATATAATCTCCCAAGGCAATCTCTCCTGCCATCACCACACAGAAAGGCAGCTAGAACACTTCTAAAGGACAGAATAATTACATACGCTCCCCCAAAATATTGAGAGAATTTGGGATGAAAAGATGATCTTGCATTGAACACTGTTTAGTAGGAGAATGATAAACCAGCACAGTTGAGCACAAAGGTAAATGTCAGGGTACTGCAGAAATCTCTTTTCTACGTTCATCCTGAATGTGAGGCTGCATATTTATCTGGCCAAAGGAGCCGGTGCCCCTCAGCCGCTCCTTGGGAACAGCACAGTTAACAGAGCCCGTCGAGAGTTTAAAGATCCAGAGATCTTCAGGGGGAGACAGCAACCAAGGCTTCAGTTCTCCCTCCCAAAAGTGAAGCCTATTGCATGTAAAGTAAGACAATTAATGCCCGTGGAACCTGAGAAGGGTTTTGTACCATGCATGTTACAGCCGCCTACGGAAAAGGAAAAGGAAAAGGAAAAGGAAAAGGAAAAGGAAAAGGAAAAGGAAAAGGAAA
>VZTI01005074.1:1912359-2055341 GCA_013397865.1 Struthidea cinerea
CGGGGATCCTCCGCACACCGGGCTCGGGGCGGGCGGGGATCCCCCGCACCGCCGGGCTCGGGGAGGGTAGCGGTCCCCCCGCGGCGGCTCGCGCCTGGTGTCGCCCGGTGATGCTGCAGGCGGGGGGTGCAGGGCTGCCCGCGGGCTGGGGCGGTGCGGTGGCAGCTGTGCTGGGAACTGGAGCCGGCGAGGCAAGGAGCCGCCTCTGGCTGCAGCCGGGGAGAAGGGATGAGCAGTGGGCACAGGTTTCCTTCAGATTGCGCTTTTCATCTGCAGCTAAGGTGTAAGATAAGTGTAAGCGTGCGGAATAGCCCTGGTGTTTTGTGCGTGAATTCCACTTAAGGGATCCCCGACTGAGCTATCTGTGGCTCTTTCATTCTGGCACGGTAAAAATGCCGTGTAGGAGAGGGCTACAGTCCTGGAGGTCACAGTATCGCTGTATTAAAAAGGGTCGGGGGGAAGGGAGGAATTGATGTGGAGCTGTGTGACCAGAGAGGATTTGCCCAGTCCTGCAGAAAGTGGATGAAACTGGATGCAGAAGGAAGTGCTTCTGCTTTCCTGCCTCATGCACTCAGCAGCAGAGCATGCTGTTCCTGAAGACATCTTTTACCATGCTGCTTTGCAAGGAGCTGCCAGTGACACACGTAGCAATATCCACAGCCAAAACCCTTGCTTGTTAATAAATTCGCTGAAGTGCATGTTTCTGAATCTATGTCAGCACACAATGCTTCATAACATGTTATTGTCATTTAAATAGGTATGTGTTTCACCTCTCCACAGGTGCTTTGTTTCTTGCGATGTGCTCGTGGTGTGTTCATGAAGGCCTTAGCACAGGAGAGAGCAGACCAAGGCAGAAACCTCCAAATGCTATTATTTACAAGCAAGGGAAAGTAATACAGTGTAAAATATATCCAAGACTCCACCACGTTCAATGACTCAAAACTTTTGAGTCCCAAAATCCTGACATAAATTCTTGGATGTACACTTTGTCTCACACATGAGTAGTTAGCTCTGCCATCCCCATCACCCATATCTCATGGGGTCATTATCTTTAGCCCATTCCTCAGTAAAACCTCTCAGCATGCTGTTGCTCTGTAGCCGTGTGCCTGGCCTTCTGCACAGACCGTGATAACTTTGTAGTGTATCAGCCACTCGGGGACATTGATACATATGTCACCCTCGTGGTTCACATCTTCCTTTCCACCACGATTTTGCTTTGCATGTAGCTATCTACTGTGTTAGCTTAATTTTAGCAGGTTTTGACAATGCAAAGTAATGAGGTAAACTAAAGTAAACTTATTTTTCTTGCTTGGTTTGTTCTCCAGATTTGTTTGGCTTTACACAGGCAATGCTCCCAAAGACTGTATGATAATTCCTGGTGGCCGAAAGAGGAGGCACATTGTGGCCAGTACAGAAAAGGAACAAGAACAGGGAGGGCAGGAGCTTCCTACTGCCTCTCTGGCAGAGGTACCAAGTTGCGTGGCCTGTCTGCACCCAAGCAGAGTACTGGTTTTCAGAAAGTGAGACTAAGAGCCACCTCGAGGCACTTGGAGAGGAGGAAGAGGACTGGTGCCAGCATGGATAAGGACAGCACAAACCTGGCTGACCAGCAGTATGAATGTGTGGCTGAGATTGGGGAAGGAGCCTACGGGAAGGTGTTCAAAGCCCGAGACTTGAAGAACGGAGGACGCTTTGTTGCGCTGAAGCGGGTACGGGTGCAGACCAGCGAGGAGGGGATGCCACTGTCCACCATCCGAGAGGTGGCGGTTTTGAGGCACCTGGAGACATTCGAACACCCCAACGTGGTCAGGTGAGGAAGTGGGACCGGTGTCCTGATCAGTGGGGTCCTGGGTTTAGTACGTGAATTGGGCGAGCAAGGGTTTGGGGGCATAAATGGAATGGACGCTAGTTTGGGTTTGTGGCTGAAGTGAGCACTAAACTGTGTACATGAAGTGTGGTTTGAGGTTTCAACAGGCCATGGTGCTGCCTGCCAGACCTCACCTCATCCCTGTGCATTGCCTCCCACACACACAAACACCCATCTCCAGAGGCATAGGTGTGTGATTTAAGTGTTGGAATGGATGGGCAAGGAGCCATATATATACTGTTTCCTCAGGCATGAGAGAAAATGAAGAAAACCCCAATCTCTGCCTGGTTTTGTCTGAACTATTAGTACTGCCAGCTGCAGCTGATTTTTAGCAGCTCTGTTCATTATAGAAATGGCAAGAATGAGAGCAGTAGTGGAATGTGCATTCTAGCTTTTAAAATACTTTTGTAGAGAGCTGTAGATCATCATGTTAAAGAGAAGTAACAGCTTAAGACTTCAAGCTTTTCAAGCAGCCTGATGGTTGAGTACTGTTTGGTACTAATTTTCACCATGAGTTGCTGATTGTGCTACCAAAAGGGCAAAAGTACAGGTGTCAGACCATGCTCACGAAATGGTGGCAGTGGCCCCAGGATGTCCTTTCTGTTGTGTCAATAGCATAAATCTCTGATAAATGGCCTGTGCTCTCAATGATAAGGCTAGCCCTACTGTAACCTCTTACATTTTTCTGTAGCTAGAAACCTTCAGCAACCTGTGGGTGTCTTTTATTAAAATTATGAACTTCAAGAAGTAAGTTTCACTTTGCAGATACCCAGATTGAAACTGGTCGGCATCTTGCTGGTGGTGCTGTATTAGCAAGAGTATTTCCCGTTCTTTGTGTTACTTGTGCACATATTACACAGCGAAAGGAAAACATTTTGTACTTCACTAACACCAAGATTCTCTCAGTCCTAGAGAAATAGATACTCTGAACTTACAGGTGAATTTCAAAATGCCTTGCACGTGTAATCATCCTTTTTTTGGAAGGTCTGATGAGGGGGTGAGATTATTATATGCAAGAGAAAAGATGAGACAGAGAATAATACTTAAATTACAAAAGTCAATAGCTAGAGATTAATTAATTTTTGTTCATTTCAAGGCAGCATAATGTAACAGTCTCCTTTATGTCAAAACTGAATAGGCAAATTGTATGTATTCTGAAATGCTGAGCATGGAGTGCATGTCATTGGTCTCACTTCAGTGAGCAATGGGACACATGCAGGCTGCAGCTCACACTTCCATTGTGCATCAAGCAAATCCACAATTCTGTTAACAACCGTTATTTTGGCTGGCACCTAGTAATGCCAGAGGCTTACTCAGTATCCTTCAAAAGTGAGGATGTCTTTGCGTGGACATCATACGTTTGATCACTGAATCAAGTGACTTGGTTTAGAGGAGCACATACAAAGTTCTTCTTTGGCAATAGAGGTATAATTGGGAATTGTCAAAATCTTTGAAATTCAGCCCATTAATTTATGAGAGAAAATGAGGATTTAGTTGTCCAAGTTTAGGCATTTATGTATTTGAAGGCTAAAACTTGTTTGGGAATAGTTGAACATAAGAATTTTTCTACCATTGATGTCTTTCCATATGATGTAAAAGATCTTTTTAAGAGCTGTTTAATCTTGAATGCAGCTAAATCATGAAAATGGAGTTCTTGTTTTCCAAAGAGCTATTTGATGAACTGACTATGCAACTGCAGGCTTCTTTAGCTTGATTTAAGTGCAGTTGAATCTCAACAGAGCATTGCATAAATACATTGAAGCTTCAAATATTTTTACAAGCTTGAATGAAAACTAATTCCCAGCAAAGCAGTGAGTATTTCAACCAGCAGTATGAGAATGTAATTTGAATATAAAAATCTTTGTGTGTTGCAGGTCCTCACAGTGGTGTTGTGAAGCCTGTACCTTTTGCCATAAGCAGCTTTTCAGACACAAGGGGCTGGTTGGTAGGGTGCCTGGGGCGTTGGTTGCACACCTTCTTCCACAAAAAGGCAGAAGATAAGCAATTTCAAACATTATCTCTTCTAAAATGTAAGGAACGCTGTTCAAAAACTCATGTCTTTTGTCCATATTTTTAATCTGTAGAGCAGATAAGGAGCCCTCTGGAGTGACCAGAATCATGTCCTTCAAATGGAAAAATTATTTGAAAACATTTAAATGGCCCAGTTCTGTTACAAAATATGGTAGAAGAGTTTGCAATTTTTTGAAATTAAACATCTATTTTTGTATTATGTAAATATACTCAGAAAAGGAAGTACTATAAAAGAAGTTCTGCAGTCTTAAGCAGCTGATCTAACTGTACTTTATTGAACATATTATGCTCAAAAAAATTTAATTGTTTGGGCATGCATTCTGGGAACTGCTATCATGGCCAGGCTAATAACTAAAAGCAGTGCCAGATACATTGTCTGCATACTGGATTAAAATGTACATTGTTTTCGCAGCACTGGGATAACAGCACAAGTATTTAAAACCAAATATTTTTGATTTTGAGGGGGCATCTAGTTCTTTTCTGAATAATACAAGCAACTAGCTTGAGAGACCTATGTTGGGACTGCAAATACGATGTTGTATCTGTTACCTTTAAGTAGTGGCCTGTGTGATCCATGAGTTGCTCAATGCAAACCAGCAGCCATTCTGTGAGTCAGAATTTAGACAGGCTTTGTACAGATGAGCTGCACAGGCTCTGTGCTCTGCTGTGGTACTCTGGCATCAGCTGACAGCAGAGATCACAGGCCACATGAACTTAGGCTGAGTGTCATTTTCAATTCAAATGGTAGCTCTGGGCTTCTCCAGGGAGTACAGTAAGGAGCTCAGCAGCTCAGGGCCTCTCTGTTGCCATGAAGTGGTGCTAAATGTGAAGAACAGTTTGGTAAGGAAAGACCCAGTATTTTCTAGGCAGAGGTAGAGCTCCATGGCTGTGCTGGTCATAGAACCAGGATTCAGGACCAGCATTGCTACTCCAGCCCAGGTTTGTCTTAACAGTTGTAGATTCACCTCTTCTGAGACATACTTAGAGCCAAAACTGGTTTCCAGTGCTTGGCAGTAGGGTTGGAAGAGAATTTTCTCCATAAGGGATAGATGTCTAAATAGCACAGAATAATTTTAAACATAATATTTATCATATTTTTCCATGCTACAGCTTGCTAGTTATGAGAGCTTTGTTTTGTGTTCCTTTGTTCCAAGTCTATAATTTCCATATTTGTACAATGAAGAGATGCATTTTTCACAGCAGAGTTGCTTTTACAAAGATGGGTAATGAAATTAGATAAGACTTCACTGCAGAATAAAGCAACACAGGGTGCAAGAAAAGAATCAAAGAGAAATGCAATCTTCATCAGAACAGTGATGGTAATGAAAATCTCTGTACTGTAATGAAAATAAGGTCTGGAGGACTGATCTAAAATTTTGTCAGACTGTTAAGAATGGTGTCTAGAAAGGCATGGAGAAAAGGCAGTTAAGATAATTGCTGTGTGCTTAAAATCCTTTCCTGTTCACATTTGCTCTTTGTATAGAGCTCCTCTCTGCCAGGACACCTTACTCGATTCTTTTTATTTTCACAAAACAAAGTTAAAAATAGAATCTTCAAGAGTAAAGCTTACTGTAAATCCCTCTAAAATTAGGTATGTCGTGGGCTTGGAAAAGTCCCTTGTAGCTGGTGGGATGATCAAGGTGCTCCTCTAGCTCACCTTTCAGATAGTAAGATGTCATGCTTTAATAAAACTTTAATATATCCAGTAGGTAAATCTGGCAAAAGTTGGTCCAGCACTATATAGCTCAGTGCTGTTCTAGTTGGGAAAAATGAAATATATGTAGATAAAGAACATACTTTGCCAGGAATAAATGACAGATTCAGGAAATTCCTGTGTGTAAAACCCTGCTGCAATATAGCTGTAAAAATTATTCTTGTGATTATAATGCTAAATTCAGCTGTATTTTGCATTCATTTATCTCTCTCCTGCTGGTAATCAGATGAATAATTTTCCCCGTATCTTAATCATCATCAAACTGTGAATTTGCACTCTGGGACGGTGATATGCAAGACAGACTACTGTAATTCTTGCCATGCTTGTTTTCTATCGTATTTATATTTAACAGTTTTAGTAGCATTAGACCTTAAGCAAATTGAACAAACATGCAAAGCTGTATATTTTTGCTTCCTATCTCGTAACTTTTGTTTTATAAATACAACTTTTTTAGTGTTTTCATGGTTTAGTAACTACTCACTTCTAAAATATCCACAATTATATTGAATATGGCCTATTAAAATATAATCTAATCTGGGTTGTTATTTCAAAGGTGAGCGTCAGAGATCTTGCCATTCAAAGTGATCATAACCATGTAAGAATTAAAAATCTTAATTCTCTCCTTCCTGTTACTTTGCAGAATATGTGCCCCAGCTAATTGACTTAGGTTCAACAGAATGATCCACCTGGCTGGAAGTCTAACTCTATTCCTCATTCTTTTTTGTATACGAATCAGTGGGGGGGAACACAGTAATTATGGCTATTTGCACAGTTACGCCATGTTCAAGTTTTGATGTTATTTTATATCCATTGAACTATAAATGGCACTGTAAACTGCTCTCTGTGGTACAGCAGTCATGTCATGCTGCCTTTTCCCTGCTTTTGCTGTCCAGTGGTCCATGCTGTTGTCTCTTGGTTTGCACTTGACTGCTTGATGGAGCCCATCAACTGATGGCCTTGGCAAGGCCACCTGAGTGTGGGGGAGAGAGGCTGGCACAGACGTCACTCCCCCATCCCTGCGTATGCTGACATAAAGACCAGCACTTGCTTGACCTTGCTCAGAGCTCCCAGAAGTGTATAAATGGCTTGGGGCTTAAAATTTCCTTATACTTAGAAGGTCTTTTTGTAAGTGTCTTAAAGTTCCCTGTCTAGCCTGATAGAGCATTCAGAACATATCAGTAGCATATCATCAATACCTAGCTAACCTTTTGCAAAGCAGTTTGAACATGTATTTGTTTTGCTTTTTTCTGTTTGTTAAACTAAAATGATGGGGAAGCATACAGAGGGAAAAAATTTCAAAAGGCCGTAGCTAATTTTATTTCTCTTTCTAGTTTTGGGTGATGCTGATATTGGCTTCTGGCTTTATTACTGTACTGTTAATAAGTTGAAAGGATGATCTTCTCAAAATCATTGAGATGTTCCATCCTGTCAAGTGAAACATTTCTATTTTAGGGGGTGTTTGTCTCTAGTGAATTCTGCTTCCTTCCTTCCTTTTTCTGCCAAGCTAATGTTAAACTTCTAGTCTGTGAGGTCATTCTTCCACATCAGCAGCGTGTTGTATTGTGTGATACAATTTATTTTTGTGTAGCATCACTCAATATGGCATCTGGCAAGCCCCTAGAGACAAAGAAGTGGTGATCTTTGCATTGCTAGTTAGAGAGGTTGTCTTGCACACAGAAAGAGTAAAATAAGATACAGGGATGGAGGGAGCAGAAGAAGCTGAACTTGAAACTTGCCAAGTATTTGTGTGGCAGATGAATCTCAGCTGAGGTAGAAATGGTGGATGAGTAATGGGAAGGAAAAACTGAACGAGCTTCAGAGTCAGTCTCACACAAACAGGATGGTCTTCAAGGCAGATGTGAAGACGGGAAGTGCCTTGGCGGGAGAAAGGCATTTCCAGGCTGGAGAGCAGTTTTGGTCAGAGGGGAAGGGAGATTGTCCCTGCACTGTCTGGCCACTGCAAGGGACACTGCAAAGGTCTTGGGCAGGAAGGGACTGCCTACCTGGGAAGATGGCTTCTCTGATGGCTGGAGGGCGAAGGGGAATGATGTGGCTGCCACTGAACAGGGTACATAGGATGGAGAAATTAGTTAAGTTGACAGAGAACATGGGGCAGAGAGTGGACATGAATTCTGGCCTGTCATCATCTGCTTGCAACCTTGCAGTACACAGAATGAGCATGTACAGGGAAAACAAGGGTATTCTTGCCAACCATGTGAATTGTTTATTAGTTATGGATGTGATTATGTAGTTTTAATACATGATCTGGCAGAAACGGGACAAGATAAGAGCATCTCAGGAAGGAAGGGTTGAGTATGGAATGGACTTCTGAGCCTTAGGAAATTCAGTTTCTGGAGTGAGTACAAGAGCATTTTTAGAAAGTATTTTATCTCATTCTAAATCTAATTTTTTTACAAAAAACATGTTTCCAGTTTTTGTATGAGTAAATGTTAGTCATTTTAGATTATGTCCAGTGCGCCCTTCCGTCTTTAAATCTGTGTATGGTTATGTCTTTGCTGTTCTTGGAGATACTTAGTCTTGCTGGGTCCTGCCCGGAATGGAAAACCAACTTGTTTCACCACAACCATTGCTGATGGTAGGCTGTGACTTCCAGGCAAGGGAATGAAGTGGGGTACAGGATTCAAAACTGAGCCTTGAAAAGGTTTAGATGCCAGGAGAGTGGATAGTCCACACTTAGAGACAGGGGCCAGGGTAGATTGACTGGGACTTTGCAGTTTGCTTCACGGTTCTCACTTCCAGCTGAAGTGTGGAACAGAGCAGGGAGAAGAAAAGTGCTTGCTTTCCCAGGGTTTAAAAGAGAGCAGGCTGGACCTGGAGTTTGTGACTTAACAAAGCACTAAGTAAGTCACTCAGGTGTGCTTGGTGGGATTAAAGCCATTATTTGAAGCTTAGCCCAGGTCTAAGTGCATTATCAAATAGAAATAGCTATGATACTAAGAATGCACTGAATTTTAAAACATCTTTCTGGATAGAGTTCAGGGAGAATATACATTAGAATATGAATCACAGATATTGATTCTTATTCATGTATTAGATTAAAGCCTTATTTCTAGAGAATATTTCTCTTAAAAGTTAAAATGAATCATCCAGAATAAGTAATATAACTATCCTGACAGAACAGTAACATGAATTTGACATCGAGTGATTATTTGTCATTGTAATAATTCTTAGGTGATGGAATTTAGTTCTGAAGTTTTAAAATTATTTTATAAAGTTTTGTAACAGTAAATAAAATAGAAGTTGCAGTTCATTCGAAAACTTTGCTGTATACAGAGGATTTAGTTTTCTCAGTATGAAAACTAGTTGTTTTCCAGTATTGCTGAACAAGTTGATTCTTAATGATCTAACAAATTATCAAAAGATAAGTGTGCCCATATATAACTGAGCTGTGGGTTTTTCTAAAAGAGAGAAGATTTCTCCACTTATACCTGTTCTTCATATCTTCTTATATTCTGAAAAATACTTCCAGTTATGCATACATGATTATTTAACAGGTATACCTTTAAACTCTAAAGCATTTGTATTTAATAAATAAACCACTTCAGAATTTTCCAAGGGGTGTTTTTTTCCATCATGTACTTAGACATTTTCCATTTGGGAAACTGCCATTTGGGAAGCTTTTGATGATCATCAAGGAATGGAAGTGTGACTGTTAATTTCCAAACTCTTTTCAAAATACCTCATTGCATCCAAATTATTGTATTGATTTTTCTGTTTATTTATTTACCCTTCATCTTTAAAAAATGGTCCCATCCTTGGAAAAGAAAAGAAATAGTCTGCTAAATAATCCCTTTAAAATCAGACTTTAAATTTCTGACAACACAGTTGTGTTTTCTTCAGGCAGAATAAAAATGTTTTATATGAGTAGTAAGAAACCCTTTCATATGATGCTTTAGGTATTTTTTAGGGTTTTAGAAGAAGATGGGTTTCTGTTCTCTGAAGTCTCTTGCATAATTTTAGGACAAGGTGAACATTTCACATACGTAAATACAGGGCCAATTTGCTGGTATTGGTAGAGTTGTCCTAGGGTGGATTTCCCATTACATACCTAGCAAACAATTACAAACTTAGCAAAAAGTTCTGTACTGTTTTAAAAGGGTTCATACCGACACTGACTGCTTATTACTCTGGATTATCATTAACAGGTGGCTGATCTTCTCTTAATAAAAGAAAAATAAAAACTAACTCAGACGTGAATTCATCTTTACAGGAATTTCCCATATTTAATGATTGAAAACTCAGTTCTAGTGTAGATGAATCATAGAGAGTTTAAGTGAAACCTATTGAGTCTGGACTTTTGGAACATTAGTCAGTGCAGAATGTTACATATTTTGATAGAAACAGAGAAATGAAGTGAGAAATAGAATGGAAAAAGCCTGGGTGATTTGTTTCTTTTATGTGAAACTTTGGCTGGTCTTTTATTATCTATTTGAAGTGTGGTCAGTGTGATAAATTGCTGTTTAACAGTGCCAGAGAACTCCCTTCTCCCTGAAATCAATTAATTGTAAACTGGAAATTTCAGTACTTTGTTCACTGTTTCTTAAGTTAGCATATTTCTAGGAGCTTTCTGTGATCGTAATTCCTAGCTGCACTGGTGCTTTTGTTTCTCTTCATCTGTGGAGCCAGGGCTCTACTGTAAGGATAGAATTCTATCACTTTTTTTTCCACATTTGATGTGGTATTTTGCATACAGCTGCAGAGTAGACAGTTACCTTTGAAAAGAACATTTGGCTGGTTTAATTCGATTAGAGCAAACCACCTCAATCATTACTGAACTAGGACCGTTTTCAGTTTAACTTGGCTGTGGGAGCTGGGAATGTACTGACTGTGCTTAGATGTTTGGGGGAGGACTCATTTGGATACACAGCTACTGCCGAAGTGAAACAACCTTAGAGGACCTTGCCTGCTCTGCTCTTTCCCAATAAAAAGGGAGGGCTGTGAAGCCATTGAATGTCACATTTAACTTTCCCTCACTGTGACAAGTAATTGCATTCCTTTTCTACAAAAAAATTGGAAATGTTTAATGCATAGAAATACAGAATCATGCATTTTTTAAAACCACCACGATACAAAAAACATATATAGGATATGAAAGTCTTATATTTACAACAGATTTAAAACATACCTAGCAACAATATTTTGAATAAAGTTATACTAAAATCCAACATAGAAATATGGCGGGATTCTCATCGATACATTATATCCAAGCTAAAATTGCATTCCTTTTAGTAAGTCTCAGTAAGATTCCCACTTTCTTGCGTGGAGTTTTGATTTCCTACCCCTTTCCTCATCATATAAATATATTGGGGTGTTTTTTCACGTTGCATATTAAAGATCAAATTAGATACTTAAGATTCACAGTACTATGTATTCTGTATGATTTTTGCTTTTCAGTTTCCCTCACTGGTGATCACATAATTTTCCTAGAAAAACTCTCATGGCTGTCTAGAATATAAATATGTCTCATAATAAATGACAGACCTTCAATGACTTACAGTCATCTGGTGTTCACTAGAAAATACAATTCTGATCTTTAAGTGCCCTGATTTTGAGGTGGTGCATCATCATTTATACAATATTTTAACCAGGGGATTACAGCTGAAGGAAGAGTTTCTGCTTCTTCTTGCATTATGTTCTGAAAAGCAATATGCATAGTTAACTGTTCATCTGTGTCAGCAGCCTAGCACTTGCTGCTAACGGCAGAATTGCATACACATCTTCCAGCTAATCCAAGAATCCAGTTGGAAATTCAGGGCATGAGTTTCTGCTGGTGAATTGAAAGGGCTACACTGATTCAGGCAGCTTTGGTTGTTCAAATCATAAGGTCCTGATGTTAAGATGAACAGAAATGCATTAGCACAGGCAGGCAGACTGTGCAGAGGTGTCCCATCAAGCATGCGTGCTTGAGATTTCACCATTTAGAGTTCGGATGCTGCAACTATTGAGTTCACCAAACTGGGGTATAAAAATAGTTTATTCATTAGGTTTTTCACTGAAGTAGATTTAGCATTTCTGTTGACCTGTTTCACTCCCTTTTAGCACCACAAATAATTCCACTCTAACTCAGTATGTATCTTCTGAAATACTCGATGTCTGCTTCTGTGTTGTCACCTAAGCATTTTGTACAGTGCTGTGTTATCTCTGGAACTCCAGGTTGTGTCACAGATATAGTCATTTCAGTGCAGAGTACATCTCCTTTCTTCAAGTGCAAATGCTTCCAGAGCTGCAGTTAGAGACTTTCTGATTGCTCTACAGTGTTGATGTTTATGTCTGATGTTACTCACTAACACAGCACTGGAACCTTTATTACTGATGGCCAGGTTCTTTCGGGACAGTGAAAGTCAATGACCTGTATTACTTTTCTCTGCTAAGAAGTAGATTATAAAGTGAATCTCGTTTTGCCGACTTTATCTATCAGCATACTTTGTGAACTTTATGACATAGAGATTAAGCAACATCTGCACTTTAATTAGTGTGTTGTTTATCCTTAGATAACCTTCTAGATTGTTAATAGAGATAGGCCTACCCACTGATCTTTGTGGTTTCCTTGCAGACATCTCTGATCAATTTGTTGCCTCACTGTTTATCTCTGCTTTTTATAAAATGCTGAGCAACAAGTTTTGATCAAAGCAGTAATGCCCATATCCAGACAGGTTGGAATCAATGACTATAGTCTGAAAATTAGAATGATATGTTCCATTAAACTTAAGGAAGGGCCCAGGCAAGTTAATACTTCTGCAAAACTGAGCACCTGTATCTCTTCATTGCATAGAATCCCATTCATCATACTGCCTTTATGTTTGTAGCATCATTTAAAACAAAAAAGTGTTACCTGGCATTTCTTAATTCTCTGTTGCTTATTATTCATGTTGTCTCTATTCTTAAGAACTCAAGAATGTTTTATTACTTTCCAATTCTATTTGGTCAGATTAGAACATCTTTTAGAGATGTCAGTTATTTCAAAAGCAAATATTTATGCAGAAGTGAAAAAATACAAATAGAAATGAGACTGGAACTGAGGATCATGGCAGTACAAAAACAAGAATAGTTAGGATTTGCACAGAAGAGTCAGGTAATCCATTTGTCTAGAAATGAAAGGTACTTGTGGATACAGATAAATGGCAGACAGGTGAATTACACTGATGAGGCAGTTTTCTTAGAAGACATTTAAAGTATGTTGGAATATCCCCAATCAATAGGATATTGTGATGTCTGTAAGAAAATACAGTTCAAAGACTGCTTGGTTTCCAGTAACCCAAAGTTGAGAGTGAACAAGACTATTTTGCAGAAGCAAATCCTAAGTCATGAAAAGCAAATACTCTTTTGCTGTCGTGTACATCAGCGAAGGGATATTGAGCCTGCAATTCTCGAAGAAGCTGTAAAGTCAACTAAGTTCACTAAAATAGTGATAAAGGACAATTTAACCACTGTTCATAGTAGACAAAGTTTAAAGACGAGTAGACAAGGTTTAAAGACAAAACTTAGAGATACAATCAATGAAATAGCTTTTCCTGGAGTACAAAAAACTGAGATCATTCTCTGCATAGCCTGAAATAACTTGCAATAACTGGTTTAAGAAATTCTAATAGTCAAGACACACAGTCTTTTAGTCTGACATTTTTGGGAAAGGAATGGTTCCCAAACTTGACATAGTAACAATAGGCTTTAGAAAAGAGAGATTAAGAAACAAGAAGTAATAAAAAATTCAGCAGTTAAGAGGAATGATATGAAAAGGCTTAGATTTAAAATGGTGGGTACTTAAATAGAGACTTGTAGCAACATGTTTTTTGTTATTTGGGTCATACACCATTCCCCGACATCATGCTCTCTCCAGTCACTGAAATCCTGGCTGCTGTTTTTATCTATATCCTCTTCCTGGGCACTAGATACAGCAGGACAGTTTAAGAGTATTGGTTTCTTAAGCTCTTTGAAGTTTAAGAGATGTCAAAGGGTTTCAACAGACTTTGGTCGCCCTTTTTATGGCTGTGCTCCAGTATATCATGATGGATTCCCAAAAGGTACACATAGCCATACATAACAAAATAAAACAGGGATGTGAGATAATTGTGAGTCGACACTTAACTTTAATTATCTGAATATTAAAAGTGTACTCCATCCTAGTCATTTAGTGTCTCCCCATAGTGAGTGCAGAGTGAGCATGTGCTTTATGAGAATAATTCATCCCGCTCACACTCGGTGCCCACCCTGAAGTACAATGAAGTGCTCTCTGGAAGTGCTCATTTTGACTCTAGAGGGAGCCCAGGTGGACAAGTTTGAGAAGTGGCTTGTGGTAGTCTGGTGAGGTTCAACAAGACCCAGTGCTGATGCTGCACCTCGGTCAGGACAACGCCTAATATCAACACAGGCTGGGGGGTGAAGGGATTGAGAGCAGCCCTGCAGAGGAGAACCTGGAGGTGTTGGTGGATGAGAGAGAGGCTGGGCATGACCTGGCCATGGCACTCATAGCCCAGAAAGCCAAACGTGTCCTGGGCTGCATCCAAAGCAGTGTGGCCAGCAGGGCAAGGGAGGGAATTCTGTCCCTCTGCCCTACTCTGGTGAGACCTCACCTGGAATGCTGCATCCAGCTCTGGAGTGCCCAGTGCAGGAAGGACATGGACCTGTCAGAGAAGGGGCACACCAGGGCCACTAAGATGGTTAGAGAGATGGAGCACCTCTCCTGTGAGAGAAGCTGAGAGATTTGTGTTTGTTCAGCCTGGAAAAGCTTTGGGATGACCTGCCTGTGGCCTTCCAGTACCTTGAAGGGAGCCTACAAGAAACAGGGAGAGGGACTTTTTACAAGGGCTTATAGTGACAGAACAAGGGGGAATGGCTTCAAACTGAAAGAGGGTAGGTTTAGATTAGATATTTGGAAAGAATTCCTTACTGTGAGGGTGGGCGAGTCACTGGGACAGGTTGCCCAGAAAAGTTGTGGGTGCCCCATCCGTGGAAGTGTTCAAGGCCGTGGAGCTGAGCAGCGTGGTCTAGTGAAGGGTGCATGGCAAGGGGATTGGAAGTAGATGATCTTTTAAGATCCCTTACATCCCAGACCATTCTATGATTCTAATGCAGAGTGTCCACCCAGCTGTAGCTTGCTCGATCTCAAGGAAATTAATGCCAGTCAGTAAAGTTTGAAGGTGGGAAGTGGAAGTGCTAGTAGAGAGTTCGTACAGTAAATGATGCATGTCACAAAATCAAATAGGAAATTGTTTTGGGTGTGGGAGAACAAAAAGTTAGTATTGAAATCAGAAAGTACTTGGACTATGAGAATTTAGATGGAAGATGAAATGAATATTATGGGGAAAATTTTTTTTTGATGAAAGTCTATAGTATGTGGATTGTTGGTAAGAGCGTGTACAAGGCACTTGTTTTTATCACTTGGCAAAAATTATGTACTTTCTGTAATAGGCGAGCTTGGGTTTCTGTGAAATTTACTGACTTCAGGCAGTCTGCTTCTAGTTTGTGTTTGGCATTGAAGCGCTAAAGGGAACTGGTTGTAGCTGGGATGGATTGGCATTGCCTGCTTACCCTGCACCCGATTTTAAGCTCCAGCAGAAGCCGTTTTGGTCAAAAATCGTTAATGTTTTACAAGAGGAAAAGTAGCTGACGATGTGTGTTGGAGATGGCCACTCATGCGGTCTACAAGTAGTTCAAGGCACCTTTCAAATCTTTCTCAGTTGTGGTTTCTCTTTTTGTCATTACTCTTCACGCAGCCATACTGATCTCATACAGAATTTGCCACTAAGTGGGTTTATTATGTCATTATTGAAAAAATTCTGATGCTGCACATAGTTTCATTGCCTCAATTTCATTTTGAGCTAATTGCATGATTGTACAATTGCAAGTAGTTGGAAAACTCTGCTGTCTAACTTACAGTCCAGTCTGAATTATCCAAGACCTGAGTTTTTGGAAAGCAGGGGTACTATACCTTTATCTCTTGGAATAATTTTGGGGGAATTTTTATTTTTCTGTAATCTCAAAACATGTCAGTTCACACTGCTCAGCAGTAGCTTTCAAAATGAACATCAGTCAATCAGTATTGCTAAAAGATTCTGCTCCATGATTTTTTATGTTAAGTGTCTGTTTTATAATTTGACATAACAGTCTTGAGAACAGTTTTGTTTATTGTGGAACTACTAAGACAATATAGTGGTAGTAAATAAATAAGCTGCTCTATTAAACTGTTTGGATATGCATATTACACATGTATGTGGGTATATGTGGAAAAGGAAAATGATGAAGATGTCAAGATTTGACATTTAAGTTGAGAATTATTATTTTGTAACATGGATTAGGATTGTTAGACATAGAGGACTGCAGTTAGTTTATTGCCTGTGCTTTAAAAATGCGTGAACAGTTTTCTTTTCTTAAGTTTAAAAAAAATGGAAAGGAGATGAGGGCAAGTCAGGAAAAAAAACCATCCCAAGAGCTAATGGTTTTTTAAAAGTTGCATGACATTGAAAATTGGAACATAGAACTGAAATGCCATCTCACTCTTAAGTATAATAAAAGAGTACATTTTATTAAATGTGTTCTGGAAAGAGTAAATAAAAATTACAAATCCTAATGTCAGTGGCAAAGAGCCCAGGCATCTTTTGGCATCTATTGCCTTAACCTCACCAGGGCAGCAGGCAATTGAACAGGGAATGTCAATGTTTAAAACCGGGAGAAGTAATTTTTTTAATAGATGGCTTTTTTCTCCACTTTTTTGCTGTACAAATATATATTTTTTAAGGCTTTAGAGAATATTTAGATGATGGGATTGTGTATCTCCTTTTAATATCGACTTTTTAAAGTTTTCAAATCTTGCACAATTCAAGATCACTTTAATCTTTCTTCTTTCAAGCATGAAATTACCATCCCTTATCAGCATTAGTCACTCAGTTCTAGAACTCAGTCATCCCAGAGCACATCCTTTATACAAAAATATTGTAATATCACTTGTCAGCTTTTAAATGGAGGCTTTTTTTGAAAAGCCTGTTGAGTTCTTGAAATAATTCAGCTACAGTTTTCTGAGTGTACATGGATTATCGTGGCTTTTCTAATATATTGATCACTGTTATTTTCACAAGCCTGAAAAAGTGTTCTTGTGCTTTGGAAGATCTAAATCCATGTCACTTCTCTGCTTTCTGGGGTGAAATTGTGTGAGCTGTACTGCGTTGATGAGTAGTCATACACCGTAAGTGCTTGCATACAGAGGCATCCATGGAAATGAAGACTACTGTATCTTCCTGGATTTAGCACAAAATAAAGCTCTGCTGTGTGTTTTTTCCAATGGACTTGAGACAGCTATTTGTCAGTCAAATATTTTCATAATCAAGACACAGATATTTATGTCAGAACATATAGATGCCAGTTGCGATGTTTGAAAACCAAGATATGCCTGCATGAAAAGTAGGTAAGGGAGATCACTGGATAGTTTTCTTTCTTCACAGAAAGTCGCTTCAATTCTGCGATAGCTCAGAAAGCAGCTGAATGGACCTTTACAAAACACGTGAACTAAGTCACTTGTAAGTGGAGACAGCTGGGGTCTATTTAATATCCTGTGTAAAATGGTAGAGGTCAGCTTCCTGGAATAACTTAGGAGTTTTATTTCACAAATATCCTACTGCTTCAGGGACCTGGGGTGACGGTAAGGCTCTCAAACTAAAGTACACTGTAAGGAAAACTTCCAGGGCTGGAGCTTTTCTAGCTCTGCATTTGCTGTGGAAGAGTGGGAAGCATCTTGTGGCCTGCGGTATCTACACATCCTCAATGTAAATGTCTGTTGTGTGAGTGCTTATTAATCCAGGCAACTAATATCAGTTTTTTCTTCCAATCCTATGTTGTGATTTAGGCTTTGGGATACTAAGTGAAAATCATTGAGAGTCATGGAGAATCATCGAGACTTTGGACAACAAGTGATTCCCAAATGTACTGATTACACTAAATACCTAGATTGTAATTTGTGACATTTGTTCCTAAATCTGTTTACTTATCTTGACAGTTTTATGATGTCTTTTTTTCTCCATGCAATTAGTGGAACCATATCTTTAGTATCTAAGATCGTACACTTCTTTAATGTTTTCCCTGTATCTATTCAATTTCATTAGTCCTTGAGTTTGGAATCTTATTTTATTTCCTGTCTCCTTCTATTCCATTGTGTGTTGGACATGTCAGTGAAAAAAAATTTTCTTTGTAGGCCAGTATCACTGGTAACTGTTCACTCATACAAAAGTTCGGAAGTTACATGGTATAGCAATTGATGTAATTGGTGGTTCAGTGACACCTTAATTAAATACCTGTGCTGCAGTTAGCCTGAAGATTCATTTAAAAAATTGTACTTTTCTAATGATGTCCAGTATGATTACATACTTTTCGTATTTGTGACAATTTGTCTTTTCCTTGACTGCTTTTTAAAATTGAAGATAAACAGAAGCACTAAAGTAGAAGTAAAAGGAGTGATTGTTTCTGTTACATGGGAAAAAGGTGAAAATTAGGGGAAAAAAAGGTAGTGTGTCACTGGAGTAGGCAAGCTGACAACAGAAAAGGCTTTTGTAGACTGCAGTGGTTCTGTGGGCCCTGTATGGAGTGTGCCATTGCCTGTTTAGTCAACTCTACGAAGGCTCATGACCATCCATCAGCTGTGGTATTTTTGTGCTGTTTCTCCTAGCAGAGGTTAATAGGTTGGTTGTAGAGTTTAGGGATGGAATAGATAAAATAATGAGGAGCAACTCCTTCAGCCCTCATTGTCTCTTGACTCATTCTTGAAATGAAAATAATTACATTAAAAAAAAAATTCCTATGTGGCTTAGAAAGGGTTAGAACAATTTTTGTCTCACCCAGTATTTCCCTGAAATGAGAAAGGTAGATCCTGGCTTGGGGAATAGTGTAAGAGTGGGACAGACATGAAGTGATAATTCCTGGCTAATTAAGGCTCTCACTGACGTCTCTGTGATCGTAAGTAATCCGTGTCCACTGCTTTGTAAGTCCATGCAGCGTTTGCAAGCAGATGGGAGCCAGCCCTGCCTCACTCCCTGGCGGATGACTCCCGACTCCGCTGATGCCATGAGCTGGCTGGTGGCCATGTAGCCATGTTAGCCCCCGGAGCCTCAGCCTTGGGGCTCCGCTGTGCCCAGGCCTCCCTCAGCTCAGCCTGGGCCCACGCGGTCTGCCTGGGCATCACAGAGCACACCCTGCTTTGCTGGCACCGCCTGGGTAGATGGACCTTGTTTTCATTTGCCTACATGTAAAAATGTTTTAGTGCTCCAGGAACTAGACCTTGTTTTGCAAGATTTATTAGAGTTCGCTCATTTCTTTCGGAAATGTGAAAGATGATGTGTGCAAAACAATCAAAATGCAGTTTTGCCATGTATTTGCATCTGACATAAACTGTAATTTACAAAATGCTGACTTTCTATCAAAACTATCCATACATTAAAATGTAAGCCCTCATCTCATGCTGCTGAAAGATGCCCCAAAAGCAATGGTTGCCTTTTCCCTGTAGTAATAAAATGGTCAAATAAAATTTATTGCCAGCTCAAAATGCTGCTAACACCTCATTTTCGTTGCCAAACTCTGCAAATAATCTCTAATTTGTTTTCTTTTACATATGTGTGCAAGAGTTTAAAGGAAATACTTAAAGAGCTGTATAGCCTGTAGAATACTTCACTCCATGTGCATTAATCTTTAAATGGTTGGCTCACTGTGCCATGTAAACTGGCTGGAAAAGGAGGAAATGTGTATTGGACATCTACCTTAACAACTGGAAAATGAAAGAACCTGAGAATCTTAAAAAAATAGATATTTTTGGTTTACTTTGCATGTGCTGTGAATTAATTAAAAAAAAAAAAGACATAGAGGAAATGACAAGACAGGCAAGGAGCTTGCATGGCCGCATGTGAATGGCCATGAATGGGAAAAAGAGTACTATAATGTTCGCCTCTTAAAACACTTGCAAGATGTAGTTATGATGAAACATGTAAGGAATTTGCATGCTAATGGAAAAAAGGATCCCTTTTTATGTATTGAGTGTTTAAGAGCAATTGCCCGCAGCTAAATTTATTAAGCCAGAAAAATCTTGTAAATTTCTGTTGAAGATTTATTAGTCCCATTTGTTTCTGTTCTTCAGAACAGAAATATTAAACTCAATCCTGCAAGTTTGTCGCAGGTGAAACTCCCTTTCAAATTAAAGAAAGTTCTGGACTTGAGCCAAAGCCAGTTAAATACATGTACTGACTTCAGGAGGCCTTGGTAAAGGCTCTTGTATGCTGAGCTGTTTAGGATTGATCCTGGTCTTTGAGGGTTGAGTGAACAGGGCAGAAGTGTTTTTAGTATTTTTTTTTTTCTTTTGACTTCTCTCTCATTTCGTTTTAACTTCTACGTGGAAGAAATATTTTAAAATAACTTCAGAAATGAACTGAACAGAACCTGTAATCCCACCAAATAAAATTGCTCAGTTACACTCTTTCTGGGAAAGAGTCATCTCTTCTAAATTCAGTTAAATTTAGATATCTTGTCTAAGTTAGTCATCTAGACATCTTCCATAGCAAGCAGGGAGAGATAGTACCCTCCCCGGAGTGATTCAATCAACTTACTTCTTTCCCTTGAATAAATGAAGACCTACATGATCCGTTCAGACTAACCACCAATCGCTGAGTAGCTCCATTACAGGAGGAATTCCATGGAAGCTGTGAGAACTCGTTGCTTTGCAAGCTGTGCAGGGCTGTGTTATAGATGGATGGCGTTTGACCTGCTCGATGATGGGTAGCCACAGACTGCTATCTTCAATGAAGTTGATAGTTTTCTTGCAAGCCTTAAATCTGCCTTCTGCTGAATTTAAGTACTTTGTAGTCCTATGGTTTTGATACTTTGGTTTTAGAATAAATATCCCCTCAGGCTTTTCTTTTTCTCTTAAAGTTATCTATTACTCTGTCCCTCAGTTGTTCTTTAACAATGCAACTTAAAAAGAAGAGGGCAATGTTTATGTGCCTAGATCTGGCTGCCTCACAAAACCTGGCCAGATCCTGTTTGCTTTTCTTACCCATGTGAGCAATTGCCTTTGTCTTTTGATTTTTGGAAATCAGCTGAGTGCTGTTTACTTTGGGGCAGATAGGATGTCATTCGTAGCATGTGGAGTAGTGGTGACAGGACACAGTACTGTGCCACTGAAAGGTTGCTTGAGTTCGCTGTGCTCCTTTCCAGGTTTTGGTGAAGTGAATGGCGGAATTCCCTTTGTCTGAAGTTCATGGTGCCGCTGGCATCATGGCACGCAGGACTATTATTGGGAATGCATCTGGCATCTAAGCCTGATCGAAGTCACTTCCCTTACCACATGTATACAGAAAGCACTGTGAACTGCATTTGTATTTTTATGTCTTAAAACCTCATGCAGGACAAATTTGTGGAAATCAACACAAAAAGTGTAAGACACCATTTGGATTTTCACTTGACTTACTGCTGAATGTGGCAACTTCATCTATCACCTAACCATTTGTGTAGAAAGTGGGCACATAGGTCTGGTCTGTTTTCAGGAAAGTTTGAGCAGTTCTAGTG
The DNA here is from genome assembly GCA_013397865.1 of Struthidea cinerea. Lineage (NCBI taxonomy): Eukaryota > Metazoa > Chordata > Aves > Passeriformes > Corcoracidae > Struthidea > Struthidea cinerea. Next base: position 1,933,524 of record VZTI01005074.1, read on the forward strand.
AATCCTTAAACAGATTTTTTCAACAGATGTAGACATTTTTTAAAAGTTGCTTTCATGCAGTTTAAGTATCTGGTGTTAAATTGCTGTTTCCATTTTTAACATAACAAGAACTATTCATATTATTGCCATTTTCTAGTCCCCCAGGTTAAGACTGAGAAGGCAACAGTTCACAGTTTTGTTCATTTCAGAATTTTAAGGGCAAACAAGTGCTGTGATGAATGCCTAAGAATACATCATGACCATAGTTTTCAGAGATGGCTGCCCATATTCAGGAATTGAGTACGAAGGGTAACTGAAAAGTTGGGAAGGAGAGATTGTGGTACAGATACGGATGCTTAAGTGCAAAAGGGGACCATGCATGTTGTGCCCCATGTTGTAGAGTTCTCACTGCATGGCTAAAAACCAGGTAGGGGTTGAAATGACAGACAGGGGTTTGCATTCCTCTATCCAGGTAATGACTGGCTGAGTATAGGAAAGAGGAAAGATACCAGGCAGATAAGGCAGATGAAGCTTTTGGTGATGTAGACACTTAAAAATCACCCAGGTGTTTTGCATGCTGCAAGTTAAGTGCAGCAAAAGTTCTCTGGTAATTCAGGGCTGGTGGATCATGCAAGGTCAAGGTCTATGACAGGTTTACTCAGCACACCAGTACTCTGGCTTCAAAACTGCATTCTTCTACTGACAGGTCTAAAAAAATTTCGTACAGTACTACTCAAAGCATGTGTTGTCATGTCAACTGACCATGCTGTCATAGCAATAAACAGACTGGTAGAAGTTTGCACCTTATTTCCCAGTGGTGTTGGTTTCATTCTCTTACCAAGGACTTCCTTTTTATAATGTCATTTACAGAGACAAGAACTTTTTATGTAAGAAATGATACATAATAATAAACCCAAATGTAAACAAATGGGCATGATAGTGAACCATGCAATGTTTTACTGTGGTTTACTCTTTTGTCTACTAATTGCTTTCTGTTTAATACATGGATATGCAGCATGTTACATTAAAAGGTCTGTAGATTCCCTTAGTAATAGTATTCCCTGAATACATTAGAACAACACGACTGGAAGAATTAAAAATAATTAATTTTATTTTCTTATTAACATCTCTTTTTACTAACTTATACGCTGCTTGTTTACTTTGTGCATGTTTAGTATTGTCAACTTTAGCCAATTTAGCCTTTTGTTTTTCTTAGGCTTTTCTTTCCTTCTGTTTTGTGGTCTTTTGCTTTAGCAATGGAATTCATGGTATTGTTAAACTGTGGAAGTTTTCCCCTTCTAAAAGTCATCTCTTGATCTTTCTTTGAGAAAGCCAAACTGTTTGGTTCCAAATCTACGTATGAAACATAGAAATATATTTTCTTACAAGGCTTTAATGTGTCAGTGTCTCACAAATCATTACAACAACACTTAATGCCAGTAACAGAACCACAGCAAAATATTTTGCATTTATTGCTCTCTCTCCCCTCCTCTTCACCATCAGTATCACAGCTTTGGGCTCCTTTCAAGTGCTGCCAGTACTGGTCCGTCCTGGGAAGTGGTAGCGACATCGTCCGCGCTCAGGTGTATTTGCAACCTTTAGCAAGGCCCCTTACCTTGCTTTTTCGGTGTCTACAACTGTTTCAGAAGTACTCTCAGTCAGGCTCCTTCTGTTCAGGTTGCTTGTATTCCCGAGGGCTTAGCCTATGCTGGGTGGTTAATTAGGACCCAAAAAGCACATGAGTTTTCAGTGCAGCCACCATCGTCCAGAATAATTGTGGCTGTAGAGTAAACTGGAGGTCTTTCAGGAACAGCAGCCCCTGGATTGATAATAAGCATCAAAACAGAGGACCTCTTCTGTCACCTTCTACAGTAGCTGCTTCTTTATTCATAGGTTCCCCCATGAATCTATAAAAAGCAAGAGTTTGTACTCTATTTTGCATTGGAATTACTTACAACTTTTAAAAAGCTGAATTAAACACCTCAGGAACTGCTGTGGTATTGCAAACATTTAAAAAACTATATAAGATTGTACAGAGTATCAAACAGTACGTTTGATTTTTTGCAGTGAATACTTTTTATGTGGAGTGAAGGGTTATTATTTCCTTTGTTATTTTTGATATGTTGGCATCACGATTAAATGTCGTGTAGATAGATTATATTATTAAACCACTGAAGAATGAATGATAATTTCTAGTGTTGTAAAATCTTCTGAAGATGAGTTGTTTTTACTTAACCCTAGAAGAGAGATGATCAGCTTAGATTTAGATCCTGTAGGTCTGGCACAAGCATGAATTCAAAATGTAAACTGAAATGTGGAGTCTGTAACAAGCAGTTTGTCTGTAAGCCACAGTAAAGACTGGATTTTGTTGCATCTCATCTTGCACCATGTACAGCTGGGAGTCCAGAATAACTTCTGGGCTCCTTTCATTTGAATTAAACAAAATCAATATTGAGGCATAAGTTTTAGTTACATGTTGAGCAAATTAGGGAATCTAAAAAGGAATGCAGCTGTTCCCTGAGGAAGGTATTATAAAGAAAATCTAAAAAACTTAACAACAGATGCAAACACAGTGCCAATGAATGGGAGCATCTAATTTGTACTCTGAACTGGAAGCTTACGGAAGCTTACTGGAAGCTCACAGCACTGTATAGCGGCAGTGTACATGACTTTGAAAGGCAGTGTACATTTGCTTGTTGAAGGATCACATGAGAGCACTATGAATAGGTCAGACAGCTATTGCTGATCCTAGACAATGTGTCAACGACTGTCTTCATAACAGGCCATGTTATTTTTCTGATTCAGGGGTGACTTGGCCTGTCTCTCGCCTGTCCTCGGACAGACTCTTTGGTACGGCAGCACACAGGCGTGTGTTTAGGCACCACCCAGCTGGTATTTTCCCTCAGTAATGTCAAGGGCTCAGTATGTGGCCAGTTTGGATAAAATCAATTGCAGTGCGATTATTCGTGGACTGGTGAGGAGTTAAGCATTTTAAACACTGGTGAACTGTAGGATAAGTCCTGAACTGAAGTTCTGCAAGGCAGGATATAGTTTGAATTAGGGAATCTTACTAGATCCTTTTCTGGTCCTTGTCTATTAAAGATAATCTCCCTTTGCAAAGAAAGTGAAAGCGGAATGGCAGTGTGAGAGCTAAAATAGACAGCATGCTGCTATAAACGAAGAAAGGTGCAGAGAATATCTTGTCAGGCCTATTTTTCCTTGAAGTAAAACTCTTTTAACAACTTCATCTTTTAGTGGCTTGGGTGGCACACTGAGAAAACTTACTTGGCCTTTTCATCTTTTGGGCACAAATCTTGCTTTCTGTTGAAAATAAAAACTAGTTTTGGTGGTTTCATTGGAGCAGACATTTGTCTGCATCACAAAACCATTCAGTCTGGCACCAGAGCTCGTCATTGCTTGAGTGGGGCCCAGCGCAGGAGAGCAGGGGTGTTGCAGGTCAGGGCTGCAGTCGGGACTGAGCGTTGAATGCTTGCCCAGTCAGCCCACTCTATCAGACTTTAGCCAGTGCTATTTACTTCGCTTTCAAGAGCATCTATTTCTCTCTGTCACTTTCTCTGTCTCTCTTCCTCACGCACACTTAAAGAACAAAAACCTCTTTTATACAGCTCAGCGTTTTAAGTAATTTTTCCAAGTCAGAAAGGGAGAGAGACTGGAAAAAATTACAGCACAAAGCTCAGCTTGCAGATGAGCGATTGCCTTGTCATCCTAATGTCCCCCTTCCTTCCCTTAAATCTCACTGGTGAGTAGGGTATAAGCAGCAGTATTGGCTGAGCTCTAGTGGAGTAGGTCTCCAGAACAGGGCTTTCTGCTGCCTTGCTTTCATTATACAGTTGCTTCTCTGTGGTAGCTCGTTCTGCTCTGTGCACAGCAGATAATGACTGAGTGACTTCAGAGTTGAAAACATCTATCTATAGAACATCTGCCTATCCTCGATAAATTGATTAATTTTATCTGATGTTAAGTTCTGCCTTTACTGCTGTTTGCCTGAAAGAGATTTCAGATTTCTCCTGGAGACAAAAGGTGAACCTGCTACTCTTTCCTGGAAGGGTAGCAAAGCAGGAGAAATGTGCACTAACTCCAAGAACCCAATAGAAAGCAGAGAATAAGATTTAAGACATAAAGTTGCCATGAACACTGTAGACATATCCAAGCCTATTTTATTTAATCGAGTTTGGCTCTGGGCATCTGACTGTTGCTGGATGGAGCTGACTGCTGCTGGAGGCAGTGCTGTGCTCTCACACTCTATGTTTCCGGTACCGAGGTGGTTCTATTTGGAGCAGTCAAAGTCTGTCTTGCGTTGCAGCCTGCTGTGGAGGCATATCTTAAGCACTGATACTCATTGGCGCAGCTGCAGCTGGAGTGACAAGCATATTGTGAAGCTCTTGAAGACCCCATGTGCTTCTGAAAATGGAACTTAGGTCTTGCATTATTATGTGGTTTTACAAACGTTATCCCAGGAAAAATGCAATTTAAATATGAGATACTTTGAATTTAGTGGCCCGTTCATCTTCATGTGTGCTTTTTTTCCATCTAAAAGTGCTTTACTAAAGCTCCTTTGAGCAAGAAAACTCTACATCTGAAATACCAGCTTTCAGAGGCATGGAGAAGTGATTGCTGATTAAAATGAGACAAAGCAGTATGGCCTGAACAAAGGGAAAGACTTCTGTCATATGTTTCAGAGTGGGAAGCTCTATTTCCTGTTTTGCTGTGTGGGTCTTGGTTCTCCTAATGCACATGTTCCACTCCAGTTGCCCAGCTATCGTCTTCTTCATCGGAAAGATGACCCCTTTGTTACAGTAGATTGGGTATTTGTGATTCCAAGTAGAGACTGATTTCTGTCAGCAGTCTTTTTTTGCATCAAAAGCAAGAAAGGAAAAGGTAGCTAATATTAAAAGTAGGGGTAAAACTGGTTTTTTTCAAGGAGTACATAGTTTAGAAAGTTGGGGTGAACAAAGGGCTTGCTGCTGAGTGACTTCCTTGAGAACACAAGAGTCTGAGGCTGCTACTGAAATTTGGACTAAAAGGACGACTGACTTGTCGTTCATCAATACTTCTAGGTATGAGAGGCAGAAATTTTCTGTGCCCTTAAAACTTAGGAACTTCCAGGATTAACCTGAGCCAAAGGCAGTAAAAGCAAAAGTTGTTCAGGTCCTCCTCCCTGTATTTGTCAATAAACCTCAGTCATGGCCTGTGATAGTCTTGGTATCCCAACCTTTTGGTGTTTACATAGTAAACACTGTCAGTGCACAGGTTCTGTGCTGGTTTTCTGTCATGCAGATAAATACCTTTCAGTGTTAGGTTGAGGCCACCAAACTCTTTTCATCTGTATTTTTGCTCAGACATGTGAGATCTTAAAACTGTAGCATATTATTATTCCACTGTTTACCTAACCGCAGTCTTCTAAAGCATTTCTTCTACACATAAATCAAAGGCACCAATTGTCTTCCTCTGTTACGCATAAGCTAGGTAGTAACTCTTTCTAGGAAGACACTGTTCCAAAGAAAATTAACGTAAATCCACGTTACTGGAAATCTTTAGGGGGCAAGGACTGTTTTTGTTCAGTGCTGTGAGTGACCGTACAAGGATACATGTGTGTTCATGTTGGATTAGTCCTACTGCAATAAAAATAACAGTAAGCCCTTGAATGCATCAGCAGCAAATACCTAATTTTTGGTCTTCCTTTTGACTATGATCCAGTTAATTTTCCATAAGTACCTACTCATATCAAACAATCTACTCATTGTTTCACAATGGCCAAGAGAAATTATGTCCTACAGTTTTTTCAGTTCTTATGGTCAGATCTGTCTTTTGGTATGATGGACCTGATCTCCATCAGTGTTATCTCAGTTTACTCAGGAAAAAAATGTTTATGCCTCTTGAAAATGGGAAACTTCATAGCAATTCTCAGAGCGTTTCAAAAGCAAATGTAGTAACATTTAGGAACTTTCTGGGATCAGTTACCATCTACCAGTCAGTAGATGCAATAGTTTTCAAAGTAGTAACTGTCTTTCTTATAAAAGCATTAGGTATTTGTAGTGGAAAATGAAGGTGAACTGAGGTTGCATTTGTCAGATTTCATGCCGTAAGAAGCTATGGAGACTTCAAGGTGCATCATCTGGTTTTCTGCATGCAAAAAATGCTGAAAGTATTTTTGTAGGAAGGCAGGTATTCTGCTAGATTATAGAAAGATCCACTAGGCACTAAACACATAAAATAAAACAGAGACAGATATTTGTAGCTGATGAGCTTCTACTTCAGTACAATTAACTTGAAAAAATGTCTGCATTAAAACACAGGTTCTCCGTTAGTGTCTCTTCAACAGTGTTCCAGTTCAGATCGACACGTTGGGCGGTGTATGACTCCCAGCCAAACATCTTGTTAAATACTTGCAGGATTTCCCATAGCGGATCTTACTTTAATCAAATAATTCAAACATTTCTTTTGGAAGTACAATGGAAGGGCAGGGCCTGTGTTTACAAAGTATTCAGTATGGAAATCCTGTATTAATTGAGGTACGTTTACTTCACTTAGAACAGCATCCACATAGTAACTCTTTAAATAAAAGGCCTTTTGCTGTTGCCTGTTCCAGAGAGGCAATTGCATGCAATGTCAACCTGTCACATACAGAAAATCATGAGGAAATGGCTCCAGAGATGTGCAATGTCGGCAGCAGAGATGTTCCTAATTAAGGAAGACAGCTTTATGGGTGATATTCTCACAGTGAATGTAAAAGAGTATAATTTATAAAAAGTAGTTTTATCCCTATGGAAGCTACTAAATAAAGAGGCTGTGTCTTTCTCAGTCTTTTTCAGGAATGATTAGCAGGAGCGATGCCAGGGGTTGTCATTTTGTAATGTCATAGATTCATATAACCTGTGATTTAAATTATTATCTTTCTAAGGTAGCAGGTATATTTTCTGTGAGTAAACACAATGTGCTTCTACCCAGCCCAGTGCAGAATCTGGAGCTTTTATGATTAACAGTAAAGCATTTAGAGCTTCACATAAAGAGTATATAAAAAGGAAAGATAATAGTGTTACTCAGTGATAATATTATTACTCAGTAAAAAGTAACCAGAATTGTGCTTCTCTGAGTTCCTTATTTTGCTGTGCCAGAAAATGCCAAAATCAAAATAACCCACATGCAGAAGAATTAACAGAGAATCAACATTTTCCTCCACAGCGAGTTGGAAATTACATGTTGCTTCTATGTTTAATACGGTGAAATCTTTTTTCCTTTTTTTCTTGAATTATAACTCTGCAATAGTTGAAAATATATTTTTGACAGTGCATTAAATACCTGGCAAAAGGGGTGTTCTAGAACATTTTTAGGTAAATGTAGGTCAACACAAAGGAATCATACAGTTGGAAATATTTTCCAGTGTTTATGTTCAGATGTTCAGACCTGTCTGGCTCCTCTCTATTTGCATGTGTTGGGGTTATAGGCGGTCCGGCTACATTCCACGTTGATTTATATAAATATACTGCAGAGTATTAACCTCCAGCCAAATACCAGCAAATTTCACTTTTCAGGAAGGTTTGTGACTTTTCACAAAGCTTATTTACGGTGTACAGGACATGTACACCCCATGGAGGGAATCTCAAAGAACAGTATTCGTCATTATGAGAAATATGCCAACACATTTTCTCTTACAGTCACTATGTTACCATAATAATTAGTGTTTATTTGTTCATATTATGATTATGGATTAAGTACAGGTTAGTCTTCTGGTAGAGGTAGGGTGACAGTCTCTCCATATTCTGGAACTCTGGTTCCCAATTTATTACTTGCTGAAAAGCTTCCTTAACCTAAAATGAATGTTCATGCATACATTTTCAAAAGATGGTGGCTAATAAGCAGTTTTTCTGACCGAAGATTATTAAGGAAATGCTGTCAAAGTGGGAGCACAGCCCTACCATGGTAAATGTCAAGTGAAAAATACTGCTCTCTTAAACCTGAATTACGTTCTTCCTCGGTGGTTATGCCAATTTTAGTGTTTCCTTCTCTTGTGAAATATATTGAGATTTAAGGTAAGAAGTAAAATCTTAGTGCAAGATCTCAAGTACATGTTGCCAGATTGTCTGTTTTGTCAGATGTCCTGTGGGAAAAGCAGGGACCCCCAAGGCTTTGTGTGTGATCAGTTGTGTTCAGATCCTGCATATAAAGCCTTTAGTCCTTGAACAAACCACAAAAATATTACTTGATAACATTACCAGAAATCCTGTACTTCTTAATTCTAATAAAGTAATTCTAAGGAAGAGGGTGAAAGATAAAGGTAATGTAACAGCATCACTGGTATGATGTTGGAAAAAATAAGCCATAGTATCAACACTAGTTTGGTCTGTTATCAGTGAGAGACTCTTCCGTTTAACTGCCTAGACCTTTTTCTCAATAACTCCATTCACTTTTTAAATCTACTGTCACCTAGTAGAAGTAGTGATTCATTTTACTGCCTCGCCTCAGAGAGAAATGCAATCTGATCTTAGAATATAAAATTAAATGAATAAGCACATGAGTAAAATATGTGAGCAGGGAAGAAATGTCCTTCCAGCTGTTTAGATGGTTTCCTATTAGGATGTTGTAGAAGTGGGACTTGAGCAAGGATAGTGAAAGTCACTGGTATGAATATAGGTGTGTAGCATAGAAGGATGGGCAGATGTTTTTGAAAAAGATAAAACAGTGGTTAAAGCTGGCATGGTAGATGGAGAAGATGAGAGAAATCCTACTTAAAAAGAGAAAACAATAGAAAATAGAGTAATCAGATAGGAATGTGGTATTATTAAGAGCTTTTAAATTATTTTGATATTGTGCAACAAGGTGAAATGATAAAGAAGCTTCAGTAAAACAATGACCAAAGGTGGTGAAAGAAGTAGTGACATCTTGTGCTTTTTTTCTAAACTGTATACTGACTCTGAATGTATTCCTTGCATCGAGGAATTTGCAGGAGGGATCAGCAAAAAAATTCTGTTTGTGCTGAAGGAGATTTAATTATAAAGCTGTGTAATGGTATACGTGGGAATTATGTGGAAAGAAACTGAAGGTGCATGCAAACACTGTATATTTTCTCAAAAGTATTTCCTGCTTTTTTTTAATTAATGACTGTAAGTACTGGAGCCTAGAATGTGGATAAATATCAAGTAATTTTCTGTATTAACTCTAGTTGCTGTGTCAAAAAAATATATTCTTTTCATGTAATTATTTTACATTCAATGGCTGATGAGTTCTTAATAATTAATCCTATTTCAGAATTCACAAGTGAAAGACTGAGATGGTAATTTTGGTATATCAGCTGTTATCTGATGAATCAAGAGCTCAAAGATTGGTCTGCCTTTGGAAGGCTCATTTCCATTCTATATACTGTAAGAAATTTAAATAGACATGCTTGAGATGAAAGGTATGTCTGTACTGGTTGCTGTATACTTACCTCTTCTGTTCTTTTCCTCCTCTCAGATTGTTTGATGTGTGCACCGTGTCACGAACAGACAGAGAGACCAAGTTAACATTAGTGTTTGAACATGTGGATCAAGACTTGACTACTTACTTGGATAAAGTTCCAGAGCCTGGAGTGCCTACTGAAACTATAAAGGTATTTAAGGAGAAAGATTTTAGGAGATAATATTTCAGAGATAAATCAGAGAGACAAACTGCATTTTGATTCCATAGGATTTTGTTACATCAAAATTGAGTAGTGCCCATCTTGGGACATGAACTGCAGCACAAAGTAACAGTTATAATCTGTTTCTGAAAATGCTGCACTTGTGGTTTTATTCCTCTTTCAGAGTTCTAAATTTACTGAATCTCTACTTTTATACCAAATGTAGCATTCAAGCAAAGAAAGGACATGGACCAGTTGGAGCAAGTCCAGAGTAGGGTCACCAAATTGATTAGAGGGGTGGAGCACTTATCTTACGAGGAAAGGCTGAGAGAATTGAGATTGTTCAGCCTGGAAAAGAGAAGGCTTAGAGGTGACCTAATTGCAGCCTTCCAGTACCTGAAGGGAGCCTACAAGAAAATGGAGAGAGACTGTTTACAGGAGCATGTAGTGACAGGAAAAGGGGGAGTGGTTTAAAAATGAAAGAGTATGTTTAGATTAGATATTAGGAAAGAATTCTTTACTGTGAGGGTGGTGAGACACTGGAACAGGTTGCCCAGAGAAGTCATGGCTGCCCCACCCCTGGAAATGTTCAAGGATGGAGCTATGAGCTACCTGATCTAGTGAAAGGTGTCCCTGTGCATGGCAGCAGGATTTTTAAGGTCTCATCCAATAATGCCATTCTGTGATTCTGTGATTCTGTGAAATGGTTAAGAATGACCTTTGCTTCCAGCTGCAGGCAGATGATTCTTTATTGTTTAGGTGGAGACTACTTGAACCTTCCCTTAAAGGTGAAGTGCTGGATATTGTTAGAATGAATAAAATAAATCTTGTGCTCCTTATCCCTTTTCCTTTGCCTTTTATTTCCCCAAGAGACTACTTCTGTTTTATGTCCTTCTTGCCAGCAGAGTTTCTGTGCATTCTAAGAGCAAGAAATGTTCATTGTGGACCTGTGGTGTGCTCTGCAGAGGATGGGCTGAAGGGTGGGGGGAGTCATGACCAGTTGTTACAGAAGCTGGGAAGGCTCTCAGTAAGTGGGAGGACGATCATGAAGTTTTATTGTCATGTTAACTCATATTCTGCATCTTTAAGGGAGGACCACTACCTAGGATAGGATGTGCTTGCATTGTTGTTAATAAAATGCATATACCAACTCCTCTGCTTTTCTGGGAATTTCACAGCAAAGTGCCATGTTAAGGATTATAGGTTGAAGTGTTTGACAAAAACATTTATACCTGGAAAGAGAAGCAGAGGGATTGATGTTGCTACATTTTGACTATGTCTGTTTAACATTTCTTTTGTTTTCCCTATTTTAATGAGAAGAAATAATTTATGTTTTCAGAGATGCATTATCTTTCACTTGTATAAGTACTTTCTGGAAGTATGTTGTATCATCTTAGTCTGGCAAAAGTCCTCAGGGAGGAAAAGAAAACATGAAAACTACTGGACATTCAGTTGTTTTAATAATTTTTAAACAACTTCAAACTTAGGAGGTGTTTGATCTTTCAGTATAAAGTTAGAACTAAAGCGGATAAAGATCTATTCGCTGTTGTCAAAGTCACATATGTATAGTATCAGACAGTTCCAGCAACCGTGTTTTTAACCAGCCTTAGTGGATAAAATAAAATTTTTGAAAAATGAATACAGTTTTGATTCAGTCAGAAGAAGACTGGACTGTACCTATTATATTGTAGAACTATTTTATTGTAATGCTATTAAGGTTCTGTTTTCCTCCTAGGACTTTGAAGCTACTTACATGAACTGTATTTCAGCTTAACTAACATTGGAAAAATAAGATGCAAGGTTACTGGCACATTATCTAACTAAATATATTGAAATTGATGGGAACTGAAAGACCAAGCCTCTGAAATCTCAGTTTGAAGTATCTTTTGATCTATGTTTCATTTAAAGGAAATACAAGACATGAGCACTGTACTAAAGTATTTGTGATTTCCAAAAATCCTGTTCTAAAATTGCACTGTTAGACTGTCAAATATATGTTTGAATATAAATTTCATGGAGATTATGTACTGATGAAGGAAATAGTTCTGCTTACTTTCAAAAAGCCGTATTCTGCATACATGGTTTACTAGTTAACCGAGTTGCTATATCTGATAGTTTGGCACAATAAAATAGAAAAAGCCATACAGAAACAAAGAGAAGCAATTTTGGTCTTTTATGTATGGTGCAAGTTCCACTGCAGCTAGTGAAATTAGTGACTGTAAAATTCAGCTTGTGGTGCATAATCTCTTTTTAAATGGGTGAGGAAAAATGTAAAATTGCTGTTCACTTGGTCATCACTGTTGATTTCAACATTTTCACAGTAGCTGATGTGTTTTTTCTTGAATCCCGTTTGGCACAGGAAAAGAGAGAGATTCGGTTAACCTAAGTTGCACCCTGTTGCTTCATGTTTATGTCAAAACACCCAGTTTATGGAGGTGCTTTTGCTGATAGTCAGGGCTGATCACATGAGGAAGGGTCTCCAGGCTTATTTTTAGTATATTTCAATACCTTTCTAATGATAAAAGCTTTATGGATATTCCTGGTAGAAATTGAGGCAAAACATACTTCTCCTGGCTGCAGGGAAATACTACAATTTTGTAGCAGCTGAGCATTTAACCCAGAGCACATACATCGTTAAATGACTAATCTGACTTTTTATAGTTTGGCTTTTGAGGTTAATATGGATTTGTACTTCATTTATTTTCCAGAATTGCAGACAATTTGTGTAGAGTATTTCCCCTCACTGCCAGCACAGTACAAAACAACTGCCAGTATTGTAAGACCATCTGTTAAAGTTCTGCATATGTCAGCAACACAGAAGTGCCAAATGAGCCAAGTAAGCTCTGGATAGTTTGAAGGATCTAATGTACCTCTTGGGCACCACGGTGTAAAATCAACAGTTGTTAGTGGAACTTGAATGACATAAAATTACTATGAGAGAAGTATCAGCCCCAAAAGATCCATTCTGTGTGGATTGACTACCATCATTACATAACATTTAGGGAAGGGAGGCTCAGCTTTTGCTGATTTGGGGCATGCTGGGGTTTTTGGTTACCAGCTGTCTAGAAATGTAAGTGACACCAGTACCATTTTAAGAACTTCCTTTATGTTTTGCAGGCAATTGTCAGACTGTAGCAGTTCAGAGAAATTAACCATATTGATCATTTAAACACAACTAGAGCTTTTATCTTAATATTGCTCAGGAATGCCTTTCTAATGCCTAATGTGCTGCAGTAGGAGTCACCCCAGAAGGTGTTTTAGGAAGATACAGACAGGTGTCATAACACGGTAGAAGAGAGGTAGTTTCTCTATGAGATGTTGCCTAGTAGTGGGAGTACACACCCGGGATGTAGAACAGACGTGCTGTCTTCCCCTTCCTGTCACCAAAAATGTGAATGCTCTCATCCATTTCTGTGGCTCTGGCTTCTGAGTTCTAGGTTATTCTGGACAGTGGAATTTTAAATCTTTCCTGCTGAAGCCCTTCCACTATTATTTAATGGAGTCTACTGTGAGCTAGAGATAGTGAACACTACTCCAAATACTTGTGAACATAGTGTTCACTTTTGAAAGAGAACTATATTTAGCCTTTAATCTACTTAATAAGCCTTTGTAGCTGCTGGATTGTAGTCACACTCACACTTTGCTGGCTTTCTCTGTCAGACCTGATGAATATATGTTCCATATGGCATGAATCAGAATCAGCAATGACAACATCTTCCTTCTTTCCCTTCTCCCTATCGTCTCCTCCCTTCTTTTCTTCCTGGGATACTCTTTAACTTCAGGGCAGTTTATGTGGAAATGGAAGGTATGAGTTCAGTTTCCTTTGGACACAGCTGTTAGTCACGCACCGGTCTTTGGTGACATTAATGGTTTTAAGCAGTTGAGCCTCCGAGAGACTTGGCTCATTAGGAACTTTGTTAGTTGATATAAGGGTAGTGGAAGTGGGAATGACACGTCTGCCACAGAAAGATGATTTTTTTAGTTAACAGACCACTAAAGCTTTTTGATGTTTTAGCCTTTGGGACTGAAGCATGTTTAACCTGCATGGTCACATTTTGTTCTGATGCTTATGAGACTGGCATGGGGTTTTTTTGCTCCTGAGTAGTTTTGATATGGATATGGTTGTTATAACACTAACTACATTTTTAATGTGGAAATCTTGCATGTGCAACCAATGTGATGTTTATTGATTTAAAATATTGCAGTGTATTTAATAATGTTTAGCTTTAAATTAATGTCTCTGTATATAAAGCTGTACATTAAGTTGTTATGGAATGGTTCTTTGGAGTTCCTTCCAGTCATCTTGTTCTGCTGGACCAAAGAGTCTGTAACAGTGAAAGGGAGCAACAAACTGTTATTGAGGTTCTTTAATTTTAGTAATGAACAAAGTTAACTTGGTGAGGTAGTGTCATTTTAAGTAGACTTGTGGCTTCTTGCAGTAGTTTTCTTACAGAAATTTAGATTTTAGGCTACATGTGCTAAGTGGGCTGTGCCTGTTTCAATCTGACAGTCAGAACAGGAGGGAACAGAGCAAAGGTCTCCAGTATAGCAGGTGCATATGTTATCTATCATGGAATGTTGCAAAATCCGGGAACGTCCTTCTACCCAGGTCTGTGATATGTGAATCTTCATGGTATTCCCTCCAGCCTGGAACAGGGCAATGAAATCACAGAGTGAGCAGGGTTCAATATATATGCTTTTCTCTGTTGTGTCCTGATTCCTCACCCAAGTGAATGGCTTCTGTGAATGGATATTTTTTGGATATTTACTTCTTTGCATCTGATTCGGGTATACAGATTTTGGTATTTAGATGCCTGAAATTTAGAAAGTGCAGCAGTGACCCTTATTCCCTTTTGTGGGCTTATCAGATAGTAGCCCATAAATTGAATTTTTAAATATTAGTCCCAGTCATAGAATACATGTTACTGTTGCATCCCTGTGCATGTCCTTAACTTACATTACCTGCTGTCAAACCAGGCAGACCGGTCACATCTTTGCAAGACTCTTGGAATAATTAATGTGAAGATGCTGTTTCTCAGAAAGCAGACCAGTGTTCACTGTTGTGAGGTGACTCATCAGCCATATGCCATGGTTGTACCTACTCAGTTGATCACGTATGAGATGTGAAGCAGATGTCACACAATCATGCAGTTCTGAAAATAAATCAAGATGTTCCAGGAAAACAGATTCGCCAGTACTGAGAGTCTTCAGAGTGGCTGTATTTAACAACATCAAAGTTAAAAGTCGCTAAAAAAAAGAACCTGCTCAAATTAATAAGAAAGATACTAACAGAAAAGCTGTTATTATCGTTTTCCTGTCAGTACTTTTATGGTAAAGAAAGAAGCAAAGCTTAGTGAGGAATTTGGAGTGTACAAATAAAGAATCAGATCCCCAACCGATACTAAAAAGTGTAAATCCATTCAGTGAAATAGTGCCTATTTACAGCTGCTAAGAATTTAGTTTTTGTGGATTATTTTGCAACAAATATTTTTCTGAATCTATGTTATAAATTAGAGTTGCCAGTAAAAATAAGTGAAAAACAAAAGGACTGAACTGATATATCAATGTGGGATAAATCTTTTTTTTTCTTTTTCTGTTATCCTGCTATTAGGAGTTGGACTTCTGCATTAAAGGGTAGCAGAAGAGAGAGCAAGTGTCCTGTACAAGCTCTGAAAGAACTAAAAATTTAAAAATGGATTTTCTCCAGAGTGGTAGTTCCCTCTGTTGTAGGTGGAGTAATTTCTTTCCCATACCATGCTGCATGGAGAGACACAGCCACATCTCCTCTGGCTGGTAGTACGTAGCCATGTACAAGCTGACCAAGGGGTTAGGATGAGTTACTCTGTGAATAAAGGGACTGCAGCTCAAAGGATGTTATGCAATATAGTCTGGTATCCACATATCCACACAGTTGCTTCTTTAGCTTGGACCTTTTTACTGTTAGTGTACAGCCACTGATTTTAATTACGGTGGCGTTAAATATCTCCAAATTCCTACCATTTCCAAATTCAAATGCAAACCTTTTCAATCTGATGATAATGTGTAGTTGTTTTTTGCAGTGCTGTAGCCTAGGACTACTCAGACCTCCATTGCTTGCAAACTGAGAGCTCATAAAAATGTGAGGCACTCCAATAATTTTAAATCACTCTGTCCTGACTAGAGTGATTTAAAATCAGTGGAGCGCTTCACATTTTTTCAGTTGTTCCAGTTTGGAAAGCAGTCAAGCAACACAGTAGCATAATGCATGAAAGCAACCTGCCTGAAATAATAATTTTAGTCTTTCAAAACAATGACACTGAATTAGAAATGTCACTGTGAAATGATGTCTGTCAAGGGCTCTGTAAATAGACATCTCAACCTACTTTCCTTTTGTAGTCCAAACTCTCAAGGCAGCAGTGCAGTCCAGTAGGGCCCTAAGGGAAACAGCCTTTTTGAAGTCAGAAGGAGGCTATTGTTTTCAATAGATGGAGGGCCAGAAATCATTCTTATTCAGAAAGTCAAAGGGAATTAAGAAACTGAAGAGATTCTGAATTGTGGGCAGGGAAGGAGATTGAGCCTTTGGTAGAACGGATTTATGATCAAGTCATTGCAAAATTGCAGTATTACAAACACTAGAACTGAAGTGTTGCTATCAGCTCATTTCATTTGTGTTAGTTCAGCAGAGCTGGACATGGATGTGATGCATAAAAAAGCTTATGGATCCTACTGCTCTGCATTCCCTTGAGACGCTCTCAGATTGTTAATGGCACTGTTTTTTGCTACTGGAACATCAGTGTGGTACCAATTGCTATGTGAAATGCTTTGATAACACTGAAAGAAAGGGAGCATGTGGTAGGAATAATGCTCAAGCAAGTATAGAAGTGGGGCTAAGCTGCCAGGCCGCATGTCAGAGGCAGTGCCGTACTGTTCTGCATCCAACCAGTGGCAGTTCCTCCAAGTGGGGAGTATTTTTGAGATGCTTTCCTTTGTCTCATGGTGGTGTTGCACAGTCGCAACTTGCTCTGCAAGCACATCCTGCCTCAGTGATCAGCAGAAGTGTCACTCATGTTTCCAGAGTCTTTCTCTTCATCAAACACGAGATGCCACATTTAAAGCAACTAAGAGAAAGCTGGTGCAGCTGATGGTGCACCTAAAGCAGTGGCAGAACAATAGACTGAAATCTTTGGATTTACCCATGTTCTAAATTTGCTTAAAAACCATATGCTACTTTCAACAAATAATTTGAAGGTTGGTCTGCAGCAGATGTGAGGTAAAGAGGAGATGTTCAAAGGGCCATTCTTGATCTTTGCGGGGGCAGATAAGAATCACTTTCTTAAGAGTTTCTGCACTGGAACGAAATCAGTCCCCTATGCAGTACACCCACAAAGTTGTACTTCGGCCCAAAAGAAGCACACAGAGATGGGGAAGAGTAGACAATAGCACAGATTGTGACAAGGTAGATACTTGGGAAAACTGAGCAACGTATTTGTTCTTATTGAACTCCATTCTAAGGGTCAAACTCAGCTGATCTGGGACAAGAAGCATTGTGGCAGAACACATTTATCATCTCAGTCAGCCCAAGTTACTACTGCTTGGATTCTCTAAACTGGAATATTTACAAAGTGTCTATATTTACTCACAGCAATTATAGAGTCATAGTGTAAAATAATTCAAAAGCTGGCCACAGATGACTCATAGCTAATAAAAGATAATATAGTAATCAAGTAAGTAATTTTTCCTTAGAACAATTTTCTCTATTCCATCACAAGAGAAGTTTAATACTTTTGGACTAGCTGTATGCACTGGTTTTATGCCAGTGAATAGGCAGGTTATTCTATCCCACAGTAAAAATTAATTTGAAGCGTGTTACTTTAGTGGCACACTGATTTAATCAAGATATGTTTTGTTCATTTCTTTTCCTCTGCAGCAGATGTATTTGGCTTATGCCAGAAAGCAAAATTCCATACAAATGGGCAGAGATGGAATTTTTTTGTATTACATGTTTTCATATGTAGAATGTAAAGTCAGCTTTAAGAATTTTTCTGTTATTTATGAATACATAGGCACATAAACACACGTACATGTATAAATGTATATTGTAAAAGTTCTCTAACACATTTGCAGAAAAAAAAATACTGCTGTTTGAGTGAGAGAAAGGGAAACTATGATCATCACTCTTCTGTCTCCAGAGTTCATATTCTCAAAATAGGTGTGGCCCAGAAAAGGCCAGAACTGGCAACGCAGATGCTTAGAGTAAAGAGTGTACAGATACATGAGGGGTAGCACCAGCTCTCCTGCTGTGCCTAGAGAGTGGTCTGGGGTGTATTGCCTTTACGTGTCTGCACATGAAGGCACATTACACATACATGTACACACACAGGCATGTGGGTGTGTATGTATGAATATATGTGTGTGTGTGTGTGTGTGTGTGTGTGTATACAGACATGTATGTGCTGATTCCCAGAGTCTATCCCATAGCTCATCACCCAAGACAGCTGAGCTGTTACATTCATAGGGAAGGAATAAAACGAGACCCAGCTGAAGCTGTGCCTCTCCCTCCTACTCAGTGTGTCAGATGAGAGACACATGGAGAGCCCCCGTCCCACCCACCCCTGTGGATACCAGAGCAGACAGGGTTCCTCCCTGCTTCCTGTCCTCGGGCCATCAGGCAGGAAACTGCAGAGAAGCACCAGCCAGGGCTATCAGCCAGCTACGCTCAGCTGCTAGAGCAACCGAAGCTAAAACCTCTTGATACTCAGAGCTGCTTTCGGTGGTTTCAACTCCATGTTCTCTGCCTGTTCTATTCCTATTTTTTGAGCCCTTTCCTCTTTCTTTCTCTTTCACCTTAATTTTTTCTCCTGACTTTCACTTCGTATTTACTCTTCTGTTTTTTCCCCTTCCTACAGAACTTCTCTCTCCATCACTGTTCTTTCTATTTTGCCTATGCCGTCCTGACTCTACTCCCATAAAAATGTAGCATCATGGAATTGTCGCACTATTTCTCCACCTGGGGTCCATCTTGTCAATTTTTTTTTGTGAGCTTTTAATGGAAGAGGCTCTGTGAAAAGCCTTGAATTTGGTGTCCACCATAATAGGTCCTCCTTTTTGACCGGCCTTTACACAATACCTTGTTAAACATAAGTCATGATAATCAGATCCTACAACAGCATTATTTGTGTGAAACAGTGCTTCTCCATTGCATTGCTGTTTCCCCACCACAGTGACTTCACACATTTACACAACTGCTTCCTTTATATATCAGTGCTCTGTAATCAGCATATGGTTCATGTTACAGGTTTCTCAGGTTTCAAACTGAAATAAACTGAGCTTCCTTCCATTTTGAGAATATCCTTTTTAAGAAGTCCAAACAAAGACACACACTATTAGTAAATTCGCAAGCAGCTGCCAGAAGACAGAAAATTTAGAATGGAAACACGAGTGAAATAACAGAAATACTCTTTGTTGTTTGTTCTTGGTGCAACAGCAAGGGAAAATGTTTAGAAATTTAAATGATTGATTTATTTGTAGTTTTAATAGATCAGACATGGTTTTGTAGCACTTGCCAATGTTGCTACTCCAGAGCACAACTATGGGTCAAATCCTTTTGTGGTGCAACTGTGGGATTCTCAGGGTTCCTCTAGGAGTGAGTGTGGGGAAATGCTGTTAGCAGCAGCAGGCAAGCAGCCTTTCATTTGTTTTATGGCAAAGACTGAATAGTTTACCATTAAGAAAGAGCAAATTACAAAGGTTCAAGCTCCTGGATCAAATCTGTCCTTCGTTTTTGGATTGGAAACCCTATCCAAAAGCTCATACACATCACTACTGTAGATTCTTTTTGCTCCTCTGTTACCGTTACGGCTATACAGTACTACCACTTACGTCTGTACACATAAAACATTTAAAGTCATGCTGGAATATATAGTTGCACCTTCTGGTTCAACTTCAATTCCTAAGGAAAATCCCCAAAGGGAGCAGAGGCTCTGCTTCAGCAAAGGTTTTAAGCTTCTGGTTAATTTTATGTCAACAGATTGCTCCAGTATTAAAAATGAGGTTGAAAGACTGAATTAGAGGAGCTAACAGAGGAGAGTCAGTTGTTACCCTGTGCTACTGACCTGATGAATTCTAAGGTTAGAGCAAAGAAGAATTGAAACCATTGTTTCCTTAGTCTCAGATTAGTCATAAAACATGTGTTTTGCTTGTGTTTAAATGCTTTGTCAGAGTGAAGTAGTCTTCCCTCAAAACTTACATGTAAGCAGTGTCTGTGCATTTGCAGCCAGACTCCTGACTATTCACAAAAATGTGTCATAGCTGGTCAGCATGGTAAATTGACTCAGTAATGGCAAAGGGCTCCAAGGATCACAGAGTTTGGTGGACTATTTCGTTTATATCTGTTTTTCATTAATATCGTAACTGTTGTGGCCACAGAATATCCTATTTGCTTTCTTTGAAAATAATGACCCTTGAGAGTACCCATTTCCAAGAAGAAGCTGTATTTTGCCATTGTGACCAACTCAATAAATGCCATTGCATTCTGTCTTTATTAATGTTGAACAGGGTCTTATACCTTAAAGGGCCCTTTGAAATTAGTGGCTTAATTCCAAATGAAGTTACTGCTCAACAGTTTTCACTGTTGCTAAATACGTTACTTTACAAACAACACCATAAAAATTCTAATTATTCTAAAATGTCCCACTTTTTTGTCTATGCAATAGGAAGCATTGCACTCTAACTTTAAAATACCAAAAATAATCAAGAAGATGCATTAACCATCTCTTAAAGAGTGTTTTATTTCCAAGCCAATAAACTCAGCTGCTGGATATTTGTCCTTTGTTTTAGGATGTGATAGTTCTGTTGCATAACTACAATTAGGGAAGTTCAGAACACTCCAAAATGTTACAAGATTCTGTGGATGGAAATGCAGGGTTGTTTTTAATTTAGTTTTACAACAGGGAAGGAGCATTGGAATGGCAGAATGTTACCTTTTTTTAACATTTAGTTTATGATTCATTCTAAAATATTCTTTCATTTGGAATTAACTTCAGATATTCCTGTTCTGACAAGCAGAGTAAATATTTTAGCAACGACTTTTTAGAGAGAAATTTTGACAGTAACATACTCCTCCCGTAGTGTTACAAAGGAAATACTTGCTATCCAAACCCAGAGTTGGTATTTTAATGGAAATGGTTGCAAAAGAATACATAGAATATTACAAATGTAAAATGCAGTTAATGAAAGAGTATACAGATGTCTTTCATGTATTTATATAAAAATGCCTAAATTGAATTCTGAAAATGTCAACAGTGATCTCTGAGCCACATGCTTGTTATTACAATAGTATGTTATGTATAGCTGTCATTCTGTGAGAAACAGCACAGACCAAAAGGGAAAATACATATAAAAACATTAAGTTAGAGGAGAGACCGTGTTACAAAGCATTTTGTATTATGTTTTTGCCTTGATTAGAAGATACCGCTTTTTCTTGCTTTTTGTTGGCTCACATAATTCCTGCTGATGTCTAAAGCACTTATTGAAGACATAGGAGAAGGAGAATAGAGGCCAAGCTGCTTGGGCTGTAGCAAACCAAAACTGCAGAGAGATGCACGCTTCACAGAGAGTTTAATATGAAAATAAACCACAGTTTCTTTGCTTGGTTTCTGGAGCAGAAAGTCACAAAACAAGAAGAAAACTTCTGGTTCTTGATGAAATGGTTAGTTTAGCTTCCTTACATCATCTGCTCTTGAGTGTTTCAGACTTTAACCTCTTTTTCAATTAAACAAATTTAGACCTAGCTTGACTTAGGTTTATCTCTGTGTAGCTGGGGCCTTGGAAAATATTACAGAAGTAGCTTTAGCCTTATGTTTGCATTTTGTTCTTTTGCAAATGTGGTAGAGGTAACCTTGATTTGCTAATTAGTGGAGTCACGCTTTATTGTGACAGAAAACTAAGAACAGTCCTTCAGTGAAAATAACAAAGACCTACCCCATGGTGATTGATGAGAATGTTGTACAAGTGAAATGAGCTGGAAAGTCATCATCTTGTCTTTTCCTTTGCCACAGGAAAAGCATAACAGAGAGATTTCTTTTCTTCTGGTCCTGATAAGGAGTCTAACGAAGCATAAGGAGAGGTTACAGAGCATGGAAATGTGTCACACCCAGCTGCTCACTAGCTTGCAAAGCTGCAGTAAATAATACAGTTGCTATTTAATAAACAAAGGAAAACAGAAGTCCTTTGATAGTGATCCCTAGCCTCTCTCATTTGCCCTTCTGATGATACAGTTTGTTTCTACTTAATTGACTGTAGTTTTGGAATAACATATAGAGTTTGATATTGTATTGTATGATTTGTAAATATTTTGTTGTTGTTGATAGGGAAAACAAAAGACTTACGTTTCTGGGACCTGATTCAGCAAAGTATAGACATAGGTGGTCCAGGTTGTCTGGATTATAGCTACTTTTTTTCTCATAGGTTCTCCATGAATGGTTACAGTAAAGATACACAAGAATACATGTAGTTTTATTTTCCAGATTGCATAATCAATAGCGTACTTTTCTGCTTGTCACAGGGTACCCTTTGGAGAAGCAATGTTGCATTTGCCACAAGCTGCATTTCTCACATGATTGTCTCTTTTTGCACACTAACTTCTAACATACCTGTGTCTTAAAAATGTCTTAGAGTTTGTTTTGTTTAGTATTTGGGGAGGTGAAGGGAGGAAACATTCTCTGCCTGTGAAATGTTGGAGGCTATCTTCTCCCCTCCCAAGAAGACTGTCAGTTCTCATGTTGCACCTTTCCTCTCACCCCCAAAGTAGAGCTGATTCTTGTCTATTGTGTTAACATTAGGAAATAAGCAGGCTCATCACTCATTGTGTCACTGTAAATTGAAGATACCTACTTTTTTTTGGAATCAGTCAAGTGTTGAAAAGAAAACAAGGCAAGGTTTACACTAATGTGTGCTAATGTAAATCTGTGTCATTTCGCTCAGAACTGAAGGGACTGTGGCACATGTCACTTTGGAGAGGCTCAGCAGATGTGTGGGACCATGTCCTACCGCTGCAGCCACAGCAAACATCACAGTCACATCACTGCCTGCTGCAGTTTGTTGTATCTGAAATGCAGAATGGGCTGCCGAGAAATGCTAGTAGCTGGCCTCTTCCAGTGACCTATTTTGCTTGGTTATCACTTGGGCTGTGGGAGGCAGCAACCCAAAAAGATGGAGGAGGACCACAGGCCCTGAGAGTGAGTGTAGAGTGGAACAGGGTGCAGTGCAGGCATGACAAGAAGAGTCAGAACTGGGAGTGGGGAAGGAAGGGGCAACAGCACTCATGAAGGGAGGAAAGAGACACGTAAAGGGAAGGGTAAGAACTAAGAAGAGAAGGGAGAAAGTGATAGACCATTTAAGTGGAATGGAATGGGTAGTCATTCCCCTAATCTGGTGCTACCAGCAAACTTCTCATTCTTTCAGTGCAAACAAAAGACTTTGTGTATATATGCTCAATTCCTCTTGCAAAATATCTTCTCTTTGCCTTGTCTGTAGGATGAGGTGCTTGCCTGTTCCCTTTTTAAAGCTGTTGGTTCAGGAGCCCTTGGTTTTTTAATTCAAGTTAACAGAATTGAAAATTAATGGCTGCTGTAAACATGGAGAACAACTGGATCTGCTGAGTGCTTCCAAGAAACAATTGTGCTTCCAAGAAACAGTTTCTTGTTTCCTACTTTTAATTTAGATGTAGTAAGGCATCGGTAAGATGCTCATTCTGATATTTTGAGAGCTCAAACAATGCTATAACAGCATTGCAAAACTATAAGTAAAGTTCTTAGATGGGATATCCTGGGCAAGCTGATTCCAGTAGGGCACTGTCCCCTCTCAGTTTTTTCTTGAAGCCTATTTCTGCCCATGAATGATACAAAAAAAAAAATCTTTCCTCTTCTCTATATTTTTGATTTTCTTGAAGCTTGTTAAACCCTTATAACTGAAAGCAAATTCTAGTTCTTTGGAGTATTTAACAAGCATTAACTAGTTAATCTTTGCAACACTTGTGAATTAGTTAACCATTACCCCTGAATTTATAATATATAGAGAGAGGCAGCAAACTTAAATGTACTCCTGTGACTAGAGCTGGAGTAGTAATAGATGCCAATGTTGAGCCATTGTACAGCACTGATGAGCATCACGATTCTTCTGCTGTGCCAGGTACACTACAAGCAAAAAAAAAAAAAAATTGAAGTGACTGTTAAAAAGTACGCAGTTGAGCTTTACTTATTACGTATTCCCTGGGGAGATTAGGAAGGGATTGTCTTCTTACTTTCCTCTGTGTTCACATCTTTAGTAAAAACTGTTACCTATTTATTAGAAGAGTGTGTAACTTTAGAGAATAGTAGTATTTTGATGCCTGATGTCATGCTGACATTTTTGTCTCAGTGAAGGTTGATTACATCTCTCTGAAGGGTGCTGTTGGTTCCAGTGAGTGTGGGAGGAAAATGGAACTGCTAAAAAGTGGTGGGACCAGCTCGGGTCTTTGAAAATTGATGGGTAGAGTCCCAGTAACTTCACTGGACTTCGTTGTGCCTAATATGAGGCCATCTTCTTCCTCAGCATGTAAGTGCCATTCATGACTGCTGAATTCCTCAAAGTTTCTATGACGGAAGCACTCAAAATTAGGTCCAAACTCTTCAGTAACCCCAATTTCTAATCTGAGAAAGTGACTCTGCTGTCCAGCCACCTCCTTTTACAGTGCCTTGAGCTCTGATGTGTCTGTATAAGCCACAGATATATTTCCTTATATGTCAGGAGTTTGATCAGGCCTGTGTTATAATAAGTTTAAACAAGTTTTTCATTAAACAAAAATTGCTGGAATGAGTTTATAACTGTGAAGGAGCCCGAGGAATTAGGTGCCCAAGTCTTACTAATTTTAAATGATGGTTGTGTTCCCAGTCTCTAGGATCCTATTGACTGCTTTTTTCTTAGTTTTAAAAAAGCATAACTGGTTTTCTTGTTGCCGTCAGGTGTTTCATCAAGAGCCTGTGCACTTTCAGTCACTACTATTTAAAAAAGCAACTGAAGAGAGAAATTAAAGGAACAATCTTGAGCCTTTTATGTCTAGCCAAGGATTTGACAGTTTTCAAAAAAGTCTGGGCTGAAAGGTACAAATCTGCCTTGGGTGTATGAGATCTGATCATCCAAATCCCTTGGGATGCTTCTAAAGGTTCATCCTTTGTTGTTATATATCAGCATATAAACAAATCAGTATAAACACTGCAGACAGATTCAATGGGAATTTCTGTAGAAATGTCAGTAATGTTGCCAAGGTGTTGATAGACCATTAGGAAGAGTAGTCTGTCATAAATCTCTATATATTTACATAATTTGAATGCTCCTCCGGACCAGAATCCATGTGGTCTAAGCTGTTTGCACATGATTTTGAGCACATCAAGATGTTCGTCTTTGTTCTGAGGTTAGCCCTTCTTGTGCTTGCTTAGGTGACAATGTCGGCCAGTCATCTTCCAGGGCCTTCTGCGTTATCTCTAATGTTAGCTGAAGTTAACAGTCCCCAAGATAAATTTTCAGATTTGCTCTTCTAAGATACTTTACCACCTAAGTCCAAAGCTGTTTGTAAAGCATTTTTCTTGATGTATGTGCACAGTGTTGTTTCAGCTTTCTAATCACTGACCAGCTGGCTTGTTAGTGAATAGAGCTGTGGGCCCCTTGCCACATTTCATGTGAGGTCTTGGCTGGGTGGCCAAGCAGGCAGCCTGCAGCCAGTGTCAAAGCAATTCAAGAGGTATTGGCACAGCAGTGTCCCCATTAATTTCTGCTTGTCACATGCTGTCATGCAAGTTACACCAGAGAGGAAATGACCGTTAAAAAAAAAAGTACGCTTGTGGCACTTGGTCCCCTCCAGACGTTATCCCCGAGGTTAAACAAGTGGATACAATTAGCTGCTGTCCACAGACAGCTGCAGGGAAGGAGAAGCCGAGATCTGGGCCCCACAGCAACGTGTCTTTCCTGTCAGCGAGGAGTGTCGTCTGTCAACATACGCCATATTTTAACCCTTCATGGAGTTTGAGGAAATTCGAAAGAGCTGTTATGACCAATGTCATCAGGAAGGTGCAGGTAAAGAGCTGTAGTGCTGCTGGAGCAGCATTCTTCCTGGAGAAGAGGGTTTGTTTGTTGATACCATTCCTCATAAGGACTGGTGTGAGAGGCACAGGAGGACAATCAACTCATCAGTGATTGATGATTTACTGTAGTTTGTAGATTCTGGCAGGGAGTGAGACAGTGATTTCTGTGAACTCCTCCCCAGAGCATACCGAAGTGGTTTAAGGGAGTCATATCCAGCTTTGTGGATTTTCTGTGTGGACTGATTTCTCTGATTACATCAGGAGAGCTTCCACAAAGATTGCAGGTGATGATGTCCCAAAATACAGATGGGTAGTAATGCAAAAACAAAGACTCTGAAGAAGAAGTGGCAGTGATGTCCCACAAAGAGAGAAGGAAATACATACTATTAGGAGCAACCAAAAATCTTCTTTTAAAAACTGAAAGCACTAAGCTCTACTGAGAGGTGATAGAGACAGGGGAGTATATACAGTGTTCCAGAACAGATTGACTTAGTCAAGCTAAAGTCTGGATTTTACTTAAGAAGAAAGAGGCTCACAGCATCAGCTGAAGAAAGAATGTGACTTGTCCTATTGAGAAACATAATTAAAGAAGCTGTAATTATATGAAAAGTGTGCTCCAGAATTTGAACTGCAGTTTTGTGCCAGCTATCCAGAATGACCTGCTGTGACGCTTAGATACCAAGTTTAGACTGGTGTCAGTCCGTAGACATGTGCTAGAAGGGTCTTCGCAGCCAATGCATACAAATCACAGGTCCTATTTCAAGTCATTTGTATGGAACTTTACAAACTGGGTGAGGCAGTAAAGTGTTTGGGGGATTTCATGGTACATTTTAGTCCTCATCTCTTTTTCAGATGGTATGAGGAATAAAAGAACAGAGTAGTAACAACTTGTCAAACCGGGAAGCTCTGTGAAAAACTGCTGTTTCAAGTACAGTTATAAAAAGCTTGTAATAAAAGAAAGGAAGTTTCCCAGAAGGTATTTGGGGATGTACAAAACTGTGATATCATCATCCAGAGATACAAGAAGGAAATATGAGTGTTTTGCTTATCTAGGCTCAGATCCATAAATTCTGTTAAAAGCTGTGCCTTGTGTTTTTTCTACAGGGCACAAAGAGTGGAAGAGTTTAAGCACTGAAAAAGATATATTTTGAAGATATTATTACTTATTATGAAAAAGATTAATCACAAAGTTACATTTACCTGCTGTAAATTTTTTTCCGTACGGGACAAGTTTTACTAACAGTGCCACATTTGCCAATTTGTCAGAATGTTAAAACAAACTTCCCCTCTGTTCAATTCTCATTTTATCTGACAAATACCAGCAGCCAGATGGGAAATGCTGTGTGTTTCATTTGCATGTCTGGTAATTCCACTTTGATAGGAATTTTTGGTACACTGAATGACTGAACATAAGTAGAACAGTAATTATAATAGGTTTCCTTTCAGTCATGCATATTCTCATCAAATATGAAAAATAGCAGATGAAAAAGTAAAACTTGAAAGATCTAGACTGCAAACTGACTTGACAGGTGTTGAGCTATAAAATTAGAAATTGATGTGGAAAGACTTACATATACTTGAATAAAATGCATCCTCATGTGTGCCCAAGCATGTATATGTACATATGTCCCCCAAAGATGTTAAGCAGATGTTATATATACTGAATTTGGTCTTTGATTCACAGCTACTGAGATCAGCGTGGAAATCTGTCAGCATTAAGATACTGGTAAAACAGACATGTACTTAGATTGGAACTTTTACCAACCCCGAAAATGTTAATCCAGGTCCCTATTTTAAGCAGGGTAGACAGAATGTTACTCAGAGCAGTTTTTAGAACACAGTCAGTGTTGTCCTTGTTGTTGACTAAGATCTGTTGTCTTAGTCTAGTCCTACTTATGTTGTCTTTGCTGCTGGTGAGCTTTGGTGTTTGAGGAATGTTTGGAGCACTCCAGAATATGTTCCAGGTTTTCCTGTGGCAGTACAAATTCAGCAGTTCCGTTGTAACTCAGAAGGAACAGTTGGCAAGTTTAAGCAAAGGGACTAGGGTGTGTTAAACCTGCTGTGGTGGCTATGAGTTGAATTCTGTCTACCTACAGGTGCACAACAAAGGAAAACAGTGCCCCAGTATACTGAAAGCTATGATACACATACACAGAATTCAGTCATAAGCTTGCAGCAGTGCAATAGCATTGATGAGCCTCAAAGTTTTTTGAAGACTACCATGGACCTTTGTAATTCAGTTAAAATATTGCATTTTTCCTGAATCTTAAGCACAGTTGCAGTACTTTTGATTGGGACTGACATGCAGTGTTCGTAACAGAGGCAGGTCTGTGCATGATAGTGATGTTTGCCTTTTTTACTAGACTGGCTCTGAACTAATTGACCAATTATTGTATTTCAGAGTAATTTATTTAGGACTTTCTGATCTTGATTACCTTGCTACTTCCAGCAGCAACCAAAACAGTCTTCAAAACAGTGTTCTATAGACTACACTCCTTGAGGTATTGTATCTTTTTAATTGGTACACAAGTAATTATAGCCATTAAAAAAAAAAACAAAACAAAACAAAACAAAACACAAAAAAAACAGAAAACACACAAAACCAAACAATACAACTATTTATTTCACTGTTTATTGCAGTGGACTATTATAGACAGCATTGTCTTCAAAGGGATTATTCAAAACATTAAAATGTGTGTATACATACATGCATACTTTCATGAGTATGCATGTCTGTAGGGTTCTTCATCCTAACAGTGGGATAATCCAAAATCTCTTGTATGAGCTGTGCTTTCTTTCGTACAAAAGTAATTTAAAATAGATTAGAGACTGTTTATCAGAATATATTTTAACAAATCTTTTAATCTACTCTAAGTGTATTAAAGTACCTTTTATATGATTAAAATAGTTTTACAATTCAAAAATAATTACACAAGTATTTTGCTTCATATTTAAAAATACATGTAACTTAATTATTTTTCAACAAATTATTTACCTTTAGGGTATCAGCATACAAAACACCAGCAATTATTAGACCAACTCCTTACATGTGCTTATCAGATATTAATAATACACTAAATGAATTTGCTGTATGTTTCTCTGCACAGTATTTTACTCTGTGAACAGAAAATGAACATGTTATCTTGTATGGTAAGGTTGATTAATACAGCTAAGTGAATGGATCATTTGAATTTATTGTTCTCTTATCAAAACAGTAAACATATTTAAATTGAACATGCTGTGAAGTTCACATTCTTATGGTACTTCCTAGTTAATTGACAGGAATATCACAGCGGTCTTCTCTTCTGAGGAATGACCCTTACCCTGTGAATACTTTTATAGAAAGCAATGGGACTCCTCTGAGATAAATTGTTACCCAGTGTAAGGAAAATTAAGAGCTCTGTATCCTGTATATATTTGGTTGGATCATGGATGAGTCCTGAGAAGCTATGGTGTGGCTGGAGAAGGCAAAGGCAGCCTCCTTATCCCCTTTCTGAATGCCCTGCAGGGAGACTGATCAGAATAGCTTTCTTCTGAGAAAAGGAACAGGGCACGAGGGCAGTGATCTCTCTGCCTCTTACTGTGTCCCAGCCACTGCATCCAGCTGGCTGCATGGAGAAAAGAGTATCCTGCAGCTCCATAGACTGTAGCAAATTGTATCTGCCCCCACCATCACAGTCATGGCATTCTAGATAGGCTGGTGTGATGGGTTCCCAGCCCAGTGTGAGGACAAAAATTAAAAAAGAAAATCACTGCATTTAACAGGGAATCACTGCATTACTGCTAATGTCTTTGGGATTCAGTGTAACAACATTAATCATGTCTTTTGCTATTCATGTATCTGTACTGTGTAATTCCTCAGGAATGCCATTGTTTTTTTGGCATTAATTAATGTTGACTGTTTGTTACAAAGTATAACCATAGAAGGGCTGTAATTATTCTGCTTCAAAAATAGGCCCCAGAGACTGGGACTGCTCTTTAAACTTTCATTCCAGCATGTGTAAAATCACCCTTTAAACTGAAAGCAATTCAGTGGTTGGGGATTCTGTATAACTGAGTAGGATATGAAAGAAGCCTCATCCTGCTCCCCTTCTGCTCTGAGAAGGTCCTGTTTCAGTTAGAGGCAGTGAGCCTTTTCATGAAACTACCTTGACTGATTCATCACACGTTGTTGTCTAAAACTCATCCCCTTTGTTTACACTTGTGGTTGCTTTTTACGCAAACACTCCTACGGGAAATGTTCAGGATGAGTATTCCAACACCTGCCATGTAAAATAGGGACATTCCATTCTGCTCAGCAAAAAGAAAAATGAGTTACAGATAGACAGAAACTCTACAAGGGTGTAAGTTGTGAAGGTGCATGAGATACTCCACAGAAGAGTAGGAGGAACGTTGGGAGATGCCAAAGGATTGTTGTGCTTTACAAAACGTTAGCACAGAAATAGAGCAGGAAGAGGAAAATAGGCAGTTTAAAAAAAAAGAAAAGCCATGTAAAGCCTATGTGTTAGTACAAATGTAGTGTCTGTTGTAGTTTGCAAGGCTCTGTACTGTGTTGCTTTTATTTGGTGTTACAACTGAGTGTATTTGTGGGCTTCCACTGAATTACTCTTTTTGGTATTAGGAACTCCTGTCACTGTAACAAAGGGCAATCTACTTAAATGTTTTTCTTCCTTCACATAGTAGCCAGTGGGGGAAAAGCATGAGCTTCACATGACAAGCAGCCAGTCATTAGTGTATGTTACCTCAGAGTGCCAGTGTTCTCTGAAGAAATATTACTCTTGGTGTTTCCCTTCAGGTTGCATCTTGCTGTGTTCCCCTTTACCAAGACAAAACCCAGCATCCATACTTTACCATGGTGGTGGGTTAGCCTAGTCCAGCAGTCAAACTCCCATCCAGGCGCTCGCTGACTTCCTCCACCTCAGCTACAGAGAGCAGCAAGGAGTAAAAAGCTCATGGGCTGAGATAAGAGAGGAAGATTGCTTTCCAAGTACCATCATGGGCAAAACAGGCTTATCCTGGGGAAAATCAACTTAGTCTCATGCCAGTCAAGGTAGATACTTGCTAAATCAGGTGGTGGGCAAAAAAAAGGGCAGCTGTTCAAATAACACCTTCCCCTGCCTTTTTCCAGGCTACACATCACTTCTGACTCTCCCCAGCCAAAGCAGCATAGGAGCAGCTCCCCTCTTCTGCTTCTTCCTCCTCACACTGTGCCTGCTCTACCCTAGGTCGTCTCCACAAGCTGCAGTTCCCTCAGGAATACCTGCCTGCTCCATGAGCTGCAGTGTGGATATCTGCTCCACCATGGAGTACTTTCTCTTCTTCTCTCTCTCCTTGGTGTTCCCTGTGCAGTTTCTCACTCCTTTTGTTCTCTTCTCCTCTTTCCGTGCAGCCTTTTCTGCCCTTAAATATATCTTCATGGAGGCACCACCATCCTGGCTGACTGGCCCAGCCACGCGCTGCGGTGGGTCCATCGGAGCCGGCTGGAGCCAAGTGTGTCTGGCTGGGCACAGCCCCTGGTCTCCCCTGACTGAGGCCCCTGCAGTCCTGATTGCTGGTGCCTAGGCAGTGGCACCGAAACCAGCTCCATAGCTTCTTTTGTCTTTGAGTAGATACTTGAATGTTTTGGTTGACAGCCATGCCATCCTCTTTTGGATTAGGCAGGCAGAGTCCTCCAGAGAATCTGGGAGGTCTGAAACAAGCAGTAAGTTGCTGCAGATAATTGACAGGTATTTTTGTTGGGAGTCAAGATGGTGGGTGACTCTTAAAGGATCAGAGTGGTATTTGAAAGCCAATGGCTTGGAAGGGATTTATGGATCAGATGCTGGAGGAGGGTTAAGAGGGGTCAGTGGAGGGTAGAGGGGATAGGACAAGGTGGAGACAAAAGTGTGTAGGAAATCAGGGCTTTCTGTTCCTGCTGCCTGAGTCGGGAAGTGTGAGCCATGAATATTGCCTTTGGCAGAGGCAGCAGAAGCAGCTGCTTAGCCTATCCCAAGCCCAGCCCCATCCTCACTGATGAGAGGGGAAGAATATGCAGGATATATTTCTGTGTATTATTGAGACTCATGACATAATATGGTATTGCTTGAAAAGTTTGTCATAATTTGGTCCTGACATTCAGAGCTGATAAATTCAGTAAATGTCAGACTGAGCAATCATAATGAATATCTTACAGGGTGGAACAACCAAAGACACAGCATTTCCATAACAAATTTTTCTTCTGTTTCAATTATGAGACTTTTAAAAAATTAAAGCTGCATATTTTCCTCTAAAGAAAGTGTACTTGTTCATTGCATCCCAAAATAGCTCAGTTTTCAATTGAGTTACAGGTAAATATTTTATAATTGCACATAGATGGCATTGAAAATGTAGCCTGAAAAAGAAAAAAATTGTAAAGCTATGATTGTCTGAAAGTAATTGCAGTGAGATAATGTATGTATGTGTCTTCAACTTGAGCAACAGCCAACTATCATCAGTTTTGTGATACTAGAGCATGGCAGAAATCTCTAATCTGAAACAACAGGCACATTCTGTGTCCTTGTTTGCAAACATACAATATCAAAAGAACACTGATAGACATGAGTATAGGTTTGGTCATGACTCATTCGAGCTTGTTCCTTCAGTCTCCTAAGGCACGAAGGTTCTCGTTTGTTGAATAGAATTGATCATTTTTCAATTAACTTTTGAAATACGATTTTCTCTGTAATGCCAAAGCGTGGTATGCCTATCTACCACAGAAAATTTCTCTGCTTTTCTTTTCCTGGGAAAAGCAGACATGGAAAAAACTAATCCTTGAGGCACATGAAGACTCTCTTGCAGTTATTTCTAGAACTTGGTAATTGAGATAATACTGGGTATTGGTCACTAATAAAAATGGATGCATTTCCGTTAGATGAGTGAAATTATCCTGATTTAATTAGGTAGTGATCTGCTTTGTGCATGTTTACAGCCTTCATCCAATTTTCTAGCAAAGGTTAGTATCTTCTGATGTTAGTTACAGTGTCAAAGAAAGCACACAGCCCAGACCCTGTGTGATGTTTCTTACAAGAGGCTGATCAAGTGAATGAAATCATTTTCCAAATGCAAAGCCTAATGGTTTTTACTAGGCTTGTGTGCAGCACGAAATTTTAAGCTGCAGCATTTCTTATTCTGTATTTAAAGTTCACAGTAACAAGCCTATGTTGTGATTTTGGCTTCTGCTCTTTTTCTAACTTGCTGGGAATTTAAAAACAGGACAATAATGAATCACAAATAGCAAACAGTCGTTTTACATTCAAGTGCCCTTCTTTACACACATGAAACTTTGGGCTGTTCTTCCAAGATAATTTTGAACTGAAATCTCTTAATACCCGTAATAGTAAGTAATAAGTGTAATCAACAGTCCAGCCTGAATACTAGAAAATAGCTTATGTGGACTAACTCTGAATTTCCTGGAAAAGGAGATAGAGCACTTTTTCCCCTTGTGTTGCTCTTCTTCTTTCTAACACGTTTTAAATTTACACTCTCCCAATACACTTTTCTGCAACACATCTCATTTTTTTGTGGGTGAAGAAAACTTCTGTAAATGATATTCATCTTTTGAGTCTGATGGGTAAAAAAGGAAGATACACCTGCTTCCATTTTCAAATGCTTTCTTTTTTCACCTGTGACTGGAAGAAGACTGAATTAAATTCAGAACCTGAGGACATTGCTTGCAGCTTGAAATGAGCAGAGCAGAATTGTATTATGCTGGGCTTGAGGAAGAAATTTGAAACCAAGCCAACATCAGTTGTTGGAAAAATATTCTTGATATGTTTGGTAACTGCCTGAATGAGTTTACAGAGTTGACAAATGAATAGGATACATAAATGTCACCAAAAAGGGACTTGCCAGGGTCTACTGACTAATCTTTCAGTTCTGCAAATACTTTCTTGTTTGATATGATGTCAACCTGGAATAAAAAAGAAAGAAGTTGGCCCAAATTCAGTGAAACAGCTAAGTTCATACTTAAAATAACCATACACGTACATGTTCTTGGCATGTTCTTCACATCTGCAAGGCTGATCCAAAGACTTCTAGGATTTAATAAAAGTTAAAATGGCACAGAGTGAGCAGATAATGACGTATTAATTGCACTGATGACTGAAACCTGCAGAGCTGTAGCCCAAGTTCTTACAAATTTCTGAACTGTAAAGAAAAATGGTAGAAATACAAGAGAATTCAATACACTTTGTATATTTCTTTTGAGGGTCCAAACTGTATTATATCAGTTGTCAAAATTACTAGTTCCCAATTTTTCCTGGGGAAGCAAAGGAAATAAAATGCATCAGCTAACAGAAAATGGGGTTCTCAGATTACCACCTTCCTTTTGAGGTGATAATAATTTAATACTGTCACAGCATCCATAATTTCATGGTAAAATCTCCTTCATTGAGATCTTCAAATAAAAGCTGAATGCTTTATGGGCCGGCTGTATACAGAAATGGCCATGTTTTATCAGAGGTCAGGTGAGAGCTCCCAGATTTTCTGTAGAGATGATCAGGAAACATTACAAGAAAATAATAGTTTTGTATTAATTATTTAGCAATGTCTGTAAAGCATACCTTAAAAATGCATCCAGGTAAACCAATATTATCAAACTGAATTTTTGAGCTATTTTTACACCCATATTCAGATATAATTCCTTTCAATAGTGTGCCTTGAATATTTACTTGCAACGTGCCCAAGTCCATAGAGAAGAATAAAAGCAACTAACTTCAATTTAGCCTTCATCCCTTTTCTCATATTTCATGCCATGCCCTTCTCCAAGATCATTCTGGTTGCTAACAACAGGATTGGAGGACACCCTGCTGCATGGATTATGGAAAGGGTGTATGCCACCAGCATACGCAGAACTGCAGTTTCATGAGCTCAATTCAAGTGCATGCAGAAAATAAACTTCTTTATCCATTTGTTTTCTTTCTTGTTACAGCATCTTCTTGTAACTGCCTGTTCTGCAAATATAATTTTCAAGTTGACAGTATTCTTTTAATTTGGAATGCAGGGGATTTCTAGTATTTGGTTTTGAGTCTGCTGGTTCATTCTTTTCACATTACTAAGATCAATGTCAAAACATGAGTACAGATAAAATAGTTTCTTCAGCTGTGAAAATGTCATAGAAGATTGTATCACTATTACAAAACAGAAAGAAAAATCAGAAATGCTGCTTATGATTAGTACACTGTTTTAGTGCTGAACTTTAATCTAAAGGTAGTTTCTGTCCTATTCAGTGAGTTCTATACAACAGGTTTTGCCAAGTGAACCTTTTCCCTCTATAACATTAAATCAAATTAAATTTGTCATTTAAACAGTTTTTCTGTTTGAAACAGGTCCTTGTGCCTGTTAAAATGAACGGTAAAATTTCACTTCACCGTGGCAGGGCAAAGCATAAGCTAGTGAGAATGCAAAGTGGCGTGTGGTTTAAAGTTAAGAGCAAAAAACTGCTATGTATTTCTCTTACTTGGATGTCATTCTTTTGAAGTTGTCTGGAGATATAGAGACATATTTTTGCTATTTTTTCAAGTATATTGATTAATCTTTATACTACTGTTAGTCAACCTCAGATAATGCAACTAGAAACCATACATTAACTTGATAAGGACATTGGTTCAATTCCATTTGTTCTAGCAACATCGTGTCTATTTTATATTAATAGTTGGTTTTATCTCCTGTTCACATATTTAAGTCAATATTTGTTAAATTAGTTTTGCAGATTTTGACCAGGGTTTTACTTGTTTGCCTGCCACCTTGTCTTGATAACTGCATATTGATTTCTTCTTTATATATAGGATATGATGCTTCAGCTGTTTCGGGGACTGGATTTTCTGCATTCGCATCGTGTGGTGCATCGGGATCTGAAACCCCAGAATATCCTTGTAACCAGCAACGGGCAGATAAAGCTAGCTGACTTTGGCCTTGCACGAATCTACAGTTTTCAGATGGCTCTTACCTCAGTGGTAAGTTTCTGAAGGTTTTGGGTTTTTTTTAACATCGCAGTGTGAACCATGTCTACAATTGAAGTTGTGTCTCTGAAAATAACTCTTTTCCAGCCAGGATTGAAGTTGTTTTGATTACTGTTGTACAAGTAGTTAGTTACTGACTACTGGCTCTAAATTAAATCATGACTGATTACAGAGGGATAAATATGTGCCAGTTTTCTGAAACTCCCATCAGTCAAGCTTCTGTAGTGATACTGACTTCCTTTGTACATTAAGTTAGACAAGTACAGTTAAAGTTTCTGAAGTATCCATTTTAAGATAAAGCTCTTGCTCAATCCCAGGTATTTTTCCTGAAAAACCTTCATAGATAATTGTGAAAATGCCACACTATCATGCTCTAATTTTCCACCTCTGTGAATATGGATTCAGTGCTTCCTTCCATATGTTACTGGATGGTTCCAAATAGGGTTGTGCTGGGGGAAGCTCAAGGGGACCTGGCAGCCAAAATCACAGCTGTTTCCCAAGACAGCTGTTAAAGAGCACCCCCAGTATGACCAGGCCTCCTGCCACTGTTGTCCCTCTCCCAGCTCTCCTGGTTGTCTTTGGCTCAGACGTGAGCTCACTTGAAGAGGATTTAGCCCTCTCCTCCATTAATGCTGGAGAAACCCTGCCAGCTCCTCACTTCTTGACCCTATTTCCACGCTTACTGGCCCTGCCCCCAGAATCAGCTGCTGTAGCTTGGCACAGCATCTCTGGAGCATATTGAGGAGCTGCCATGCTGTGTACATGTTGGGTATCTTTGGGGTTTGTTCCCTGCTCATGATTTTTTTGCTTCCTTTTTCTGTTCTGAGTATCAGAACTGCTATGACAGTAATTCTTACAATAAAGACAGAAAAAGGAGAACTGCTGAAAAAAGAAACTGAAAGAATCCACTTTGCATTTTACGCCATATTGTAGAAATTAGCCTGGCTCATTTTGAAAAAAACCAATTCATTCTTATTACTAGTTTGTGCAAGGGTCTTCCCATTGCTTTGTGATGTAACTGTGGGCATCCGGCTTCAGAGTGAATGAAGGCAGGAAGCAACAACAGAAAATTACATCATCTTGGTAAACACAGGAAAGTATCCTTGTCACATAAAACACATGTAAACCTGTGTTTTAGGGCTAGTCTTTTTCGTTGTTGGTAGGATGTAGTCTAATCCAAAGCTGAAAGAATCTGGCTGCTGAGATCAGGGAAGATTGGTCATGTAACTCAAAACAGATGAAAAGGAGAGACAGGTTCTTACTGAGTTGCTCTTATTTTGTTTCCCAGTTATCAGTCAGTAGCAGCTCCAATGAGTGTTTCTATTGATGCATAAAATTATTTAAGCTAAAACTGCAGAATGTTACAAGTTTTCCAGCAGGACATTTCTGTAAAGTTCTGCATGAAATGAGGAAAAAATATATATAGAACCGAGCAGGAGTTTTTCCATGATCAGGTAGCCTTCTTAGGAAGGAAGTTCTAAAGATGCAGAACTCCACCACAGCAAAAGACCTGCTTGTAAGAGAACATTGCCAGGATTGCTTTGTAAAGGATGTACATTTGCTCAAGTATCTGATACTTGCATGCTAGAAATGCTGGTATTCTTGGTGCTGCTGCAAACAAGAGTTGTTCAGACTGAGGGATTATCCACATGCAAGTTTTTACTGTGTTCAGATAAGCATCCAAGTGTCATTGCAGCTAAGATAGAGTATTAAAATAGTTAAATTATTCTGTGATCAAGGATAAATCAAGTCTATGGGCATAGACATAAGTAATGGCTTTCACACCTAGAACTTAGTGTGTCATTATTTTCTTATTTAAAAAAAAAAGCATAACCATGACCATGGGCTTTTAAAGTTAAAAACTAATAGTTTAAAAGTTAAATTAAAAGTTAATAAATGTTTTAAAACACTTAGTGTTCAACATCTTAAAAAAAAACTTTTGTCTGGGCACGTAGAAAATTGTAGGGGTGTGTTGCTTAGAATGTGATAAATGTAGTATGGTTTTAAATGTCAGTCTTCACTGATTGCTGGTTAAAAACTTTTACTAAATGTGTTTTAGCTATCAATTTTCCTTTTCTGATTTTAACTTTGACCTTTGGCTAGCTGCTTAGGTGTGCAAATGCTTCTCTTTTTTTACCTCCATTGAAACTTAGTACAGGAAACACAGCTAAACAAAATAACGCCAAACCCCCAAACTTCTGGTTTTTAAATATAAAGACATTCTTGACTTTACCATTCCAAAAATAGTCTAAATTGCAGTTATTCACCAGGCAGGCAGTAAACTTTCATGGACTTCAGCAAGTCCATGAAAGTGTTTGCAGTAAAAAGGTGTTGCATTGTAAAAGACATGTATATATCTATACATATATCAATTAATAAAAGTCATAGCTTGCAAAGATTTGCTTTGGATAGTGATAGTGCAGACAGCCAAGTGATAAAAGACTATCATTGTGATCAGTACAAGGGCTCTGCAGCATTTCCTTCAGAGGAGAAGCTTACTGCAAGATAAACTACAAGAATCATCTTTTGAAGTATCAGACCATTCCCAAGATGCATCCTCATTCATTCCTCACAAAGAAACTCTTCAGATAGGACAAAAACAGCTTGCCATGAAAGTAGCCCAGTAAAAACTGATCCAACTCAAGTGCTCTGGGTGCTGCAAATGGTAACTTCAAAGCAGTCTCTCTTTAACAGCCAGTTATTTACACAATGCTGAAGAATCCTTCTGGCAGACCGATAGTCCAGGCATATTGCTGTCATTTAAAGAAACCTCTTGGTATTTCTGTTAGTGAATGAATAAAAGATTCAAATTAATGTTACACGGGCTCAGGGGGGCAGGGTGGAGATCACTGCTCCCAGCTGTGTTCAGACTGAGACCTGATACGGGTCTGAAATAACAGCACTAGAAAGAATGAGGTTGGGCGGAGGTGTCTCAGATGCTGGGTAATAGGGCATGCTTTTGGTTTCGTGCAAGGTTAGACTCTTTTTCAAGTGTTGGTCTTGGCCCTTGGGGAAATTTTGAATAGGCTTTGTGATAACAGAGAAGCTCCATAGGACAGAGGAGGTAGATTGATGTGACTGTAATTTTAGAGTTGGATAGCAAAAGCTAATGAACTGTCACGTTTTTCCTGGTGCAGAAAAATGGGCACTCAGTTCTAACTTTCTCTGAGCAAAGGAGCAATTTGGTGTCTGGAAAATCTGAAGTTGTATTATCAAAAAGGAATAATCCATTTATCCGTTTCTGTTGACTTTTGACTGCATTAAAGAAAGGAAATGAAGCTGAATCATGGCATACAAGAATGTTAAGTGAGATAGGTGCATGCAGTTGTGATCAGAGCATGTAGGTGGAGCTGAGGCTGTCCAACTCTTAAAACCTGGCCTGCATCAGGATCTTGAGTGAAACTGGCAAAATGTTAGTGTTTGTAACACACTTACAATACTTTCTTTGAAAACGTGTGTGCTTTACCTTAGATGTCAGCACTACTGAGGGGTTTTTTTCCCCATGAAATGCCAACAAAATTGGTTTATGTCTTCCTTTTTAAGAAAAACCCACTTGTTTTCAGATTTACCCAACACAGAAGGGAAAATACATCACTTTCTCTGCTGGTGCTCTAAGTTGTTGAGTACTAGACCCGACTCAACAGATTTTTTAAAAAGAGAGGGCACAAAATATTCTTTAGTTACTTTCAGTAAATAATTTTAGATTTTGCTAGCATTTTATTTCAGTATTTCTTCAAGATAAAAACTTTCCATCCATTTCTGGCAGTCACTTCAGTGCAAATGGTTTACATGTCACATCATGCAAGAACTTGGATTTCATTTTGTTGGTATAGTAGCAAGGGAGCATAAAATAATTTTCACTGACGGGGCTTACTTTGTAAAAACAAATATGTAAGTTAGTTACAGCAACAAAAGCAACACCAAAAAGTGACAGAAAAACTCTCTTCCAAAGAGGAATGAGTACCTCTCTGTGTCCTGCCTACTGTTGCATTGTAATTTTCCAGTAAATGCCTCCCGTTAGTAAATAATTTAAATGTAGACTCTTGTCTGAGCCAGTGTGACTGATGAGAACCCAGGCAAAGATTTTTTTTTTTTGCTTTGCCTTGTTTTTTATCTTTTTTTTCCTCTTTTTTAATGGCCACCTCTTCTGAGTCTCTTGCAGTGCAGCTTTAACCTGAGATACATTGAGGATCCCTAAGTGGACCTGATTGAGCAATCTAAAGTTACCGTCAGTTACCATCAGACATCAGAGGAGACCTATGGAAATTAAGCAACCACCTGCCACTGGTTAAACTAAGTGTTAAAGAGTGTCCTAATGAAATCAGTACAAATCAGTACAGCGACACTTGATTTTATCTCATGCATGATTTAATAAGATCATAACTCTTCCCCCTCTGACAGGTGGAAGTGGCACTGTTTTGGTATGCACTTCACTGTTGTGAGGAAGCACATCACCTGAGATCTGGGCCCTCGCCTCCAGTTCTTTCATTATGGTGCATTTGTCTAGTCTGCCCAAATGTCCCTGAAAAGGAAAATGGGTCGCAGACAGACACCCAGTGGATCAAAATATGTGGATTTGAGCTTGCCAGTGGTGCTGCTGCTGAGAGTTTGGGGCTATTTAGAAGTGCAGTAAGATCAAATTTGTTGTCTTCCCTACTAATACACAGGTCTGCATAAAAAGTCCATGTGTCTGGCTTTGTGAAAAAATTAGTGAATTTTTCTGATCTTTTAATATCGGGAGGGATCTTTATTGTGTCTTCCCAACACCTTCTAGGAAGGTTATTTCCATCACATAAAATGAGTCGTTTATCTCTGGAGTCACCTTAAGAACAAAAATCATTATCAGCACATTGACGGTAAGGTCTGCAGATGACTAAAAACATTTTAAGATATATTTATGATGACTTCAGATCAGATGTTCACTAAGAAGATGCAGATTTATATGAAAATAACAATGACAGAACAGATTGTTCAATGTCACAATATTAATCAAAGGGCAATATGGAAATACACATCAACAGAATTAGGAAATTAGAAGTTTCTTATTCATCTACATTATAATAATGTAAGATAATTTTCAAAACCAACTTGATTTTTGTTGCCCATCATAAAGATCTTTAAATTTTTACGGCTTGTCTGGAAGAGTCATACCAGCTGCTCTTGTAGAGACAGAGGATTTATGACAAGGTTGTTACTTCTAAAGACATGTTCTCGAAATAATTTACAGGTGCTGTTTCACAGTCAGCCTAAGTAGATGTAACATTTTTACTGCTGGTGAAAGAATGGTCCTGCTTTTGTCTGCACACTTCCATCACTTCCCTTTCTTTGGCATTAGTAGTTACTCCCTTGCAGTCTGACTGAAAATGAACCCTGTAGTTACAAATTTTCAGGTGGCTTAGCAGATACAAATTGCTGCGTGACCACATGACTGAAAGCACTGACACACAGGGGAGGGTGAGCAGAAAGACAGGGTCATCCACTCCCTAGACACCACCGTCTTAGATTTGTTGGAGGCATTTATGAAACCACATCTGAATGTTCAGCTGAGGCTTCCAATAACTACAGTAACTCAAAGGCAGAAATGTTTTTCAAAACCTCACAGCTCATGCTGATTTATGCTGTTCTGAAGGTGTTAGATGAACCAGTCAGCTGGTTCATTTAAGGCTATTACTGTATCTGGCTGTAACAAAGCTTCTGAGGGCATCTGTATCAGTGTTTGAAGTATTTCTTACCCCCACGGTGCCAAGACCTGCTTTCAGTGCTCTGTGCTGTTTCTCTGCAGCTGATGCCAGGACTCACCCTTGAGACCTGTCAGGAATGCTGAGAATGCAGCCCTCTGCTCTGATTCAGACCCAGGTTTATCATGAACCATAAAAAGCCTATCTTTTAATCTTTCAAAGAAAGTAAATTATTTCACAGTAAACAAGCAAATCTGCTTCACATGAGAACATTTTCTGTGCCAGAAAACCCCTTTCCAGAGCTGAAAACATTAGAATATATTATACGTGAGGACACACTTTGTCTATGCTGAGCTGAGCATGTTTTGCAGCCCTACAGCTGCACCAGTGCAACCCTGCAGAATAAATTTACCTCGTGCTGGTGGAAAAAAGGAAAAGAGGTGTGACTTTGAGCACAGTTCATATCGGAACAAAGGAAGTTTCTGCTGGGCTGGACCAAAAGTGACTATGTGCTCTATCAAAGGATAATGTTCAAGAGAGGATACGTAGGAGGGAGAGAAGAAACAGCTTTCAGCAATCAGAAATGTAGCAATTTCCAATGCTGGAGCTTATATCCAGACCATTGCCTATAAAAATTGCTGAAGTACCTGTGGATGCTGAAAAGCTTTGGTAGAGAAACTTTCAGCTTTCTGCAGCGTTCTGTGAGAACTTTGCTGTTCTCACAGAGGCTATGATAAACACTGCTATGGGTTCTTGTAAACTAACTCCTTATCTTGCACCTGGGTTTGTTATGCCAGATTGTTATGGTTCTAGCTTTCTGATATTTTGGAATAAGTGTCTTAGAGCTTGACCAATCCCCTCAAGGGGTGGATGGCCGAGCACCCAATTGTCTTATGCCATTCAACACACTCTTTGCGAACCCTGTTATAAAAGATGAATTAATTAATTAATAAAGATTCAGAACTGCTTTCCCTTCTGAACTCGTGACATTCCTCATCGTCAGTGTCACTCACAGCGACAAGTACCCATCTTCCATAAGCTAATCTGCTTACTCTTTGAGCCATTTCTACTTTGGGCTATAGTTAACTTCAGCACTGTGAGAAAAGCTTTTTATTTTGTTTTAAATCTGACACCTGATAAAATTACTTAGGTTCCCCTTCATTCTGCTTTTGGGAGGCATTGCCTTTTCACCTCAGGGTGAAATTTGGTGTCATTTTGCAACAGCCCAGTTCCATTGGTGCAAGAAAAATGTGCTCACTGGAAATAGGCCTTCACATGTTGATGTGAAGATAAAATGGCGTGTTCTCCTCTTCTCTTCTCTTCTCTTCTCTTCTCTTCTCTTCTCTTCTCTTCTCTTCTCTTCTCTTCTCTTCTCTTCTCTTCTCTTCTTTCTCCTTTGTCTTTCACTTAATAAGATACAGTAGATGTTAGTAATGGTACAGTACTGCATTAGAGTTTCCAAAGAAATACCTGGTGCACAGATTGTAGGATGTAGAACTGACTTTGTAAGGAGCAAGCTGCGCTTAATCTGC
Source organism: Struthidea cinerea (assembly GCA_013397865.1). Taxonomy (NCBI): domain Eukaryota; kingdom Metazoa; phylum Chordata; class Aves; order Passeriformes; family Corcoracidae; genus Struthidea; species Struthidea cinerea. Next base: position 1,976,400 of record VZTI01005074.1, read on the forward strand.
TAAAAAAATCGGGGCAGAGGTTGTAAAAGAGAGAAAGGAAGGGAGAAGATTACTACTGCATATTTTCTCTATATTATAAAAGAGCATCCTGCTTTTGTGTGACCATACTTCTGTCTCCTGTTTTCAGATGTAAAAATATGTGGTGCATTTCCACCGCCCAGTGATTCACATCTTCTTTAACTATTTTTCTGTTGATTTAAGTGGGTCTGTTTTTACATCTACTCCCAGAGATAATTGAGTGGGTTGGACTGTAAACACAATTTGATTGTTTGACAAGGTCTCTCCCTGTGTATTTACAAAACTGTTCCCACAGAATTTCAGACCATCCTGAAACACTAAAATACAGCCTCAGGTTATGCTCTTATCAGAGCACATTGAATAAGCAGGCATGGGCCTGTTAGGTACTTGAATGTGAGATGTCCAAAGAAAGAGGAGCAGACCAAATAGCACACTCTCCATGGAGTTCCTGCTAGTCCATAGTGAAGGCAGGTGTCTGTACAGTGCTGACAGAAATGCTCTTAGGGCTTAATGTGTAATAAAAATGAGTCGTTGACACTTTTTTGCAGTGGCAGGGAAGTAACTGTAAATGTTCTCTTCACGCTGGCCGAAGTCCTGCTGTAGAAGGCATTTCTAATTGAGAATTCCCTTGTATAGGTACAGCCCAGGAAATTCCTCTTAGCCTAACAATATTTAGTACTTGTTCAGCATTGTTGGTGTGGAATTCTTGAGCTCAAAAGGAGAAGAGCTGAGAAATCATCCAGTCCAGTGAAACAAGATTGTTCTCTGTTGCATTTCTAATGTTTTGCCCATAACTTTAATGTGCCAAGAAATAGGGTTTCCATCACTTCCCATGGGACCCTGTTCCAAAACCTCTATATAATCACTTTCAGAAAGTTTCCTTGATGTCCAGCCTTCAATGTCCCATTCTTAATTTAACTCCATTATATTCTGTTATTATATGCTAAATGGTGACTAATGCCTTTTAGTTGCATTAAAGAGGTCAGTTACCTATAGCTGTAATACATTCATCCTTGCAAAATATGGTAAGATAAATGATTTGATAAATAGTGGAAGTATATTAGCCTTAGATTTTTCAGATTTCAGTAAATTATAGGGCACCAAAGAATTCAACTAGATTTCTCTAGATTTCCCAGTTTCACCATTTCAGCAGTGGATAAATCCAGAGGAAGATATGTTACACTAAAAAAATTACTGAGCTACAAGATTAATTCCTCAGTTTTGGGATCTTAAAAGTGGCTTGGTAGCAAGCTGCAGAGATCACATGTGGGCTGTGAGTTATCATTTAGATGCATGAAAAGAGCATATGAAAATATAGACTGTTACATGTAGGATAATTGAATAGAAATAATAAAATACTGATGCTGCAACACAAATTAGTTGATCAGACCTTATCTAGAATACTGTCAGCTGCTCAGTTTCTCTGCGATTGAGAGATATTTTTGTACAGGAACAGTCATAGGGAAGGACAGATTTCTGTGTAACAATCAGAGAACAAGGGGGATACTCTTTTCTGTGAGGCAAGAAGAATCTGAATTACTTTAAGGAAATGAATTGTAATAGTACACACAATTGATACTTAAAAACATCATCAAGGACCCAGATGAGACAACCCATTAAAAAACCAATGATGGCATGAGAACTAGTTAGTTTAAACTAACTTACATAACTTTAAATAACTTTAATAACTTCTGTCAGGAAGTTAGAAAACAAGCAGTGAGATTCTGAAGCACCTAGCAAAATTCATTTTCCAAAGAAAGAAATCATGGAACTTTATTAAGATGAGACAGAGCAGATAATGGAGGTAGTCTTCAAAACCAAAGGAGGCTACAGTTTAAATAAGGGCTATGAAAGAACAAAAAATTAAAATGAGATGTAAAAGAAAGACCATTCACTAAAGAAGGAAAAATACAACCTGAAAGTTTCACAAGTAGGGATGAAAGATGATCTGAAAGCAAGAATTGAATCCACGTTGGGACAGCAAGTTGAAAAAGTCCAGATGGAGTGGAAAGTCTGGTTGCAGTGTTCCCCATCTAGAAATGGGATGAACTTGGCAAGTCACATTAATGAATGACAACCATCCTGACTGCTGAAAATCTGGTCAGACCTTCCATGAAACAGGGGATGTCAGAAAAGCTTGGATAAAATTGGAAGTAGCTAACAAAAATAACCTTCAAAAAGGACTTGAGCAGAAAAATCAGGACATGCAAGTAAGCAGGAGCACAGACTACTGTGCAAGTAAAGTAAACACCTGGACTTAAAAATTAATCGATCAGGAGACTGTTTATAATTTTTTTACCTTTTGTGCATCCTTTAGATGTATATTTTCCCAGCTCAAGTAATAGAAATGCCTACTGGAAATCCCAGGGAAGTTTATTTCAGCATCATATGCTGTATGTATGGTGAGGAAAAGGGGCAGAAAGGAGACTTCTGGTGACCTTTCTAGGTAGCCCAGCTCTGACAGCGCTTCAGAATTGAATTGGCCTCAGCTGCTCAGGTCCGCTATGAGGCCACGATATATGTGTCAAGGACAGCCATCAACCCAAGCAGGCTTGGATACTGAAAGCTCCAGAGAGGAAGAAGAGAGAGACACCCAAGGACACTTGCGTTCTTACGACACAGAGATACCACAGAGGCTGACAGTGATGGGGTTTTGTAATCAAGGTGAAACAAAGAAGCCAAAAGCACTCTGGGGATCTGTAAGATTTGCCATGGAAATGGAATATTTTCTTATTGAAAGGAATCAGAAGATGATACAGTTATAACAGAATCTGCTTGTCTGAAACTCAGAACAATTCTATGTTTAAAAGACATAGAAAAAGAGGAAGAAGATTAAAAAAAGACGGACATGGCAGAAGAGATTCTGATCAGATAAACTACATTTGTTTGTAGGTAGCAAAAATACTATGGTTTATAAAACAGGAAAAGGTTACATAAGTGCCAAGATTAAGAAATAATTCAGTTAAATGTAAGTGTCATGAAAGATGACTGCAGAATGCTTTTCAAAAGCACGAAACCAGCCAGGACATAGTAATATATATCAAAAACTCCCAATATAGTTCAGTAAATTGCCCCTGACTCTAAAGTCAGACCTTGGAGGTACAAGCAGGGGCTTGAGTTTTTGTTTAGGTCTGTCAGAGGAGTAGCAGTAGTTAAAATTGGTCTAATAAAATGTATAACTGGTTCTATGAAATATGCAAAATGGTCATAGATTAGTTACTGAATGAGACATGCTAAAAAAATTAAGCAGGAGATTTGAAAATAAAACTTAAAATTGTTCTAAAATGCACAAAGTTGTCTACTGCAAAAGTCTGTGGAATTCAGCTGTGAATCAGAACAGCTAAAGGAGCAGATCAATTAACCTTTGCATTGGATTTTGCTGTTTGTGTAATGAATGCAAGGCAAACTTGCTCTACAGATATAGTCTATGAAAATACCCTCTGAACTTGTGATCAGCATGGAACAGCTGATTTGTGGATAATTCGTTTGCAGTCAGCAAGTTGTTCTGCTCTCCAGGGCAACTATCGTAATGACATCGGCATCTTGTAGTAGCTTTCCAGTAAAGAAGAAAAAAAATATTAAAAAAATGGAATGACTGCATACTATTTGAAGACTCAGTACATTTTTGCTTTTAAAGTTGAGAGTGATTTGAAACAGGATCAGAGTTTTCATCATTTACTGGGCCTGAGTGACAAAGAACAGATGATAAAAAGAAAAAACAAACTAGCATTAAGAAACATGAGCAGTTAATCTACTAAGCACAGAAACAGGAGAAAACTGATGCAAAAAAAAGGAGGGAAAACAACCACCTGCAAGTTCATGCTGATTCAGTTCTGAGGTAATGTTGTGGATTTAAACGAGGAATAATGAGAGTAGAGACTTTCTGCTTAGGAAGCAAGAGGTATTTTTTGATTTAACAATGATATAGGTTGTACCATGTGGGCCCCATGCAAGATTGTAACCATGGAAAACTGCCATGTAAACAGCTAGTTCATTGTTCATCGGCGGGAAAGAAGAAATAAGTTTCGGAGAAATATGTAGAAGAAGAGATGTGCTTTCAGGTAGTTCTTGGGTTTTACCCCGAGCTATGATTCAGAAATGAGTGCATATTTTTAATGGCTATTATCATCCAAAATTAATACCCTTATCTTAAAAGCATTGTTTATTACAGTGAATAAATAGTACCCTTAATGCTATACTACTTGCTTTTCACCTTAACTGTTACAAGTATATAGTGTCAAGCAAGTCCAAAGGATGGGGAGAAAAGTACACTATCAAAAAAACTTAGGAGGCAATTCAGAGTAAGAGTTCTTTGGCTGGGACAGGAGCAGTTGAGTAGCTAGTGGAAAAGACAGTCCACAATATTTCATTCTCCTGTACTGCACAGGTTCTTCTGCTACACTTAGGGTGAATGACCTGTGTTTGGCAGAAACATTTTTAACAGTGTTATTCCTAGCACAGAGGATCTGAAAAAGTGTATATTCTGTTCTGTGGAACAGGAGGAAGAAGAAGCCTGGGGGATGGTGAAATGCTTCCAAAAGGGGTCTTTTACCTTGCACACACAATCTATGAATGGGGGAGTTTCCACTGAAGACAAGAAACTTGCAGCTCTACAAAACTGCCAACTCCATAGTCACTCACCTGTACTGGACATTAGGGAACATTTATTTATGCATTTCAACATTGCAAAATTATTTGAGCCGAAAAGCTGCGTAAGTTAACAAGAGTCAGACTCTTTAATTTTCAGTGTTGGAAATAGTTCTTACGAGTTCTTCTCCCTTCCCTTATCACTTTTCAAAACCCTTTCAGAACTGTTTTTGCTCATACTGGGTACAAATCCTAGAGCTTACAGTTCTATGACAGTATTGACACAGAAACACCACAAGTTTGGATGATGATAATATCTTACGCCACTCAACAAAATGCAGACATTTAGAGTTGCATAAATGTCTACATTGTCTTCCCTGTCATTTGTGTGAGAGAAAGTTTGAGGATAGGACAGATTGAGTGCCTTGGTGAAGTTCTGATTTAAAGTGCAACATTAAGTGGAACCATGAAAACTATATTGGCAAAAAAAATACATCCTCAAAAGATTTTTATGTTGTTTTTCATGTAGTTTATGGAAGGATGGATGTTTATGGCTTATTCCTCAGGGCAGGTGGAATGATTCTCTGCTCAATGAGAAGCTTCCAGATAAGAGCATTATGATATGTGAGATGAAAAGCTTTATGGCATGTGGAATTGAAAATCGTCTTTGGATAACGAAGTGATGATAGCAGATGGTATTAGTCTGGAGGTTAAAGATGACATACAAAATCTACAAGGAGTGTGGAGAAACAACAGGTGATAACTACAGGTATCAGAGAAAGAAAGATTCAGCTGTGCTTGTTAAACTGTTCTACATTTTTGGACCAGGAATTCCCTTCTTAACCTAGAGGAAGAATTTTATTCAGTGGAGGGCACAGAGAAAATGGAAAACAAGTGCAGGATATGGATGCCATGGTTGTACAGCCATGAAGTAGCTTCCCAAAAGACAGATCCAACTTGCTGCTGTATCGCTGAGAGCCGCAGTGAAGTACGCAGCTACTGATGTGTTTGGACCTCAGAGTGGAGAAGTCCATCAGGCAATGCTAGATGGTAGCGATAGGCAATTTTTGGAGATGGCTGAATGTACACAGAGCAAGGAACCAAGAGGCCTGACAGTATCAGACATTGTAATGAGTTAATTCTTCACTGCTTGCCGAACCCCAGGCAAAGTGCACACAAGCATAAGGGAAAACTTATGTCAAGAATCTGCAGTTTTGAAGCTTTTCATACAAAACAGGAGTTTAGCTGTGTACCTTTATAGACCAGCACAAAAGGGACTGGAATCCACACCTAACATTCATTCTGATAGCGTATAGAAATCATTGAACCTGTAGTGTGCCTCAGCATTCCTTTTGTCTACGTATGAGCTAATAATCTACATTTACATGATGTACACTGCATGGATGTGCAGGGACCATGATTCCCCTTACAGGAATCAGATGATGAGCTTTCCCCTTTCTGAGGAAAAATTGGTGAAAATGTCTCATAAGGTAAAAGTGCTCAATGGCTTATAACATGTGCAAAAGCTTTTAAAAAGGGGGGGTTGATAGTGTCCCAGAGGGCTGGGAGAAATTAGGGGATGAGAATCAATACTGAAGAAACTCAGAGTGTACTACTGTCCAACACTGACCTGATTAAATGGAGTGGTGAATAGGAAGTCAGGAGATAGATCCCATAGCAAACTCTGCCAGTTGTCCAACCAGTCCCCATTGAGCACCTATCAGATATATGCACACTGCCAAAAGAAAGTTGAAAAAACTGTTGTAGTCATACATTCCCAGTTAGGATAAAACTATGAAGGTGTGTCCCACACATTTATTGTGTTATTGTTAAAACCAAAAGCCATTTCTTTGAGATACCTGACAAATATTTGAAATGAAATGGAGAAAGGAAGAAAAACTGTTAAGGCGACTTGGAAGGCCATATGAATATCTCCTGACACAGAAATACTGTAAGTGGGGGTTATCTGGCAATATGTGGACATCTAACTCTTGAGTTACTTCACTGAGTAAATTCCCTAGTAGTAATCAAAAGTAATCTCCTTATCAGTGTAATCACTAGAATGAGTTACCTTAAGCAAGACAGTTAGCATAGATCAGACTCCAAAAGTACCTGCTTCTTTCCACTGGTTGTCAAAGGTGACAAGTTCAGATGTGAGCATCTACATGGTACTCAGATCTGAAGTCAGCTGAGAAGAATCAAGCCCAGGTCAATCCTGATACCATTACCATTTGGGCTTCTGGTACATCATAAAGAACATAATTTTCAAGGATTCTAACAAGATATGGGCAGAGCTGAAACAGCTTTCCCTGAAATGAAGTCTAATTGAAGCAGAAAAGCAGTGTTATGTTTTGGATAAATTCATAAAAGCAATTAAGCACTTCTGTACAATATATAGCTGAAGTAATATGAACTATTACCCAAAATACGTGACGTATGCAGGACCAGTTAGGAATCTAAGCTATGTGGGTGAGCAGGTTTGACTGAAATCTGAATGGAAATGCAAAAGAGCCAGTGATGTTTGAGAAGCTGTCTTTGAGAGTGATAGGAGCAATGGGAAGCAGTGCCCAAACTCAGACACAAGAGTCACCGACATCAACAGGAGCATATACAGCAAAATGCTGAGAAAGCTGAGGGCTTCTGGGTGGAGTACTTGGAATAAGTCCTAGAGGAGAACTATATCCTCATGTTTGATTTTTTTTCAGGGAAACAGGACTTTATTTTTTATGAAATAAAAACCCACCTTTTTTATGAAATAAAACAAATGCATGACTTCCATCATCATTTCACATCTTGCCCCTCCTCACCTATCCTGTAAAAATTAATGAGTTCCCTATTTTGATTAAATATTCAGGCAAAAGATACTGTAAATTAACACAGCCTGAGGATGTTGTGTCTTTGAGAAACAAGGGAAATTTTGTATGTGTATACATTGTTACATACATAGGAGAAACATCTTGGGCATAAGAAAATGAAAGGCCTAAGTCTGTGAAAATCTTACTGTCCCTTAAAGAAAGGTATTAGGTTGAAAACGAAAGCTATCAGAGTCTGGCAATGTATAATATCTTTGGGAGTACCATGAGTCAGTTGAGGATTTCTAGAGTAGTATAAACATCTTGTAATACTACTCATGGCAATCGTTTTCAGAGAATAATTACATCATAATTTTTAATCTGCTTGGAAAATAACATTGAGGTAGATACAAACTAAGGGCCAGTTTGCATTAGTACTTCTACTGACTGGCTTCATGAAACAGGCCAACTCACCATTTGGTTCACTCTGGGGTAAAGCCTGGCTCTTCTTAAGTAACAGTGAACAAAAATTTTAACTCTTTTACGGGGTAGTCTACAAAGTATGGAATATTACTAGGTTTGGGGGATTTTTCACAAGATGTTAAGACCATTCATGGAAATGTGCTTGCTTCTGTGGTTGTTTAAATGCTTTCTGTTGAACAGCATGACTGAGTTCTTGAAGTGCAAAACAGGAGCATGGCATGGATTTCTTGTTAGAATGCATAATGTTGAAGGTTTTAAAATTCCTGTGAAAAAAACACATAGGAGAGATTCTGAATTTTTTTTGATTGGCAGGGGGGAGGAGGGATGTGTATGTTTCAGGTGCTCTGTTGGAATCAAATTATAATCAAACACACTTTCCTGTACTATATTTTTAAACACCTTCAGTGTGAATATTTGAGTTAATTTCTTCTAATATTCCTTAAGAATAATATCTGCTTCTTATGTCCATTTGAGGCAGAGCGGTGTTGGCTACCTTGCAAATATATTATTGATCACTTCAGGGAGTGTGTTTCCACCACTGGTGCTGTAATTTCATTGACAGTACATCTCAGCAAAAAGGATGTAGCTGATGCTTTTTTACCCTGTTTTATTTGTATGCACATCTTTCCACATGATTCTTCAAAGTTCTGCTTCATATTGCATTTGCAAGGACAGAAACAATGAAGTCATTCTTAAAATGCAAAAGAAAATTACTGGAAAATTTGAAAATCTTGATGTGAAGTTTAGTATGCTGGGTTGCTCTGGGTGCCATGTTACATTAAGAAAAAATGCATCTCAAAACATGCTCACTATAACATCGAAACAGAGAGGATTGCAGGTAGATACGTATCTTCTTAATGTAATGGTGTTTTCCTTAATTTTGTTTACATACATACATTCATTTTACATTTACATATATATACATTTTGCATACATTCTTGCTCCATAAAATGAAAATCAGCTTGGAAGCATAGCTTAAAAGTTGAAAATGCTTTATTGGTTTACATTTTCTTATGGGTAGTAGGTCATAATAGCCACATACTTCAGCTGATATAAATCAGCAAGGCTTCAATGAACTAAGCAAATTTATAAGGCAAATAAGAAGGCCTGTCTTTAAATCAACAGTGAATTTTGCATTTGATTTATTTTTTTTTGAATATTTAAGATCTTTACTTAAATGTCTTTTAGTTTCTCTTACTGTCTGATGCTGCTCAGACAGTATTGTTTTGAAATTAATAAAACTATTCAAGTTAATAAAGGCACAACTGGCACTGTAGCTTGATAGATTTAAATTATTTGGGACACTGAAGACATCATGCACCTTATGTAATTTAATCATTAGAAGAATGAAATAAGGAGGGGCCTGTGCATGGTATCACTTCTTGTGGGAAAATATGCTTCATTGATTTACTGGCACTGTTTTGGAATGTGGCATTTAAAAGTACCTTTTTACAGTGGGAAAGAATTTGGTCAAGAATAAACAGTCTGACCTTGTTAAATGGACCAAAGTCAGTGTATAACCTAGTTTTAGAAGACTAGTTTTTACCAGTCTGTGAAAAAAAAATCAATTTATGAAAAATGCAACTAGATTTTCTGGAGAAAAAATTACATTGATTGAACGGAGTGGGGGAAACCCCCCTGGTTTTCCAGTATGGACTTACTGTTTTGTGGGAAGTTGGCTTTGAGTTTTAAACTTGAACTGTAATTTCAGAGGACATTACAAGCACTTTACACTGTAAAGTGTCATACAGTGTAGCCAGATGAATTCAAGTCATTTATGGGATAAGTGAATAATTTTCAACAGAAATCAAGGCCATTTGTATTACTATCAATATCTGAAAAGTTAAAAAACTTGAGTTTGTAGGAAAACTGTATTTATACTATGAACTAAGTCTTAAACACAAAGTTTGGTATTTGACTAGCAAGGACCTTTTGATAGAAATGAAGAAGAAAATTATGCCACTTTGGTTTTAGCTTCAAATTTTGCTGATGGGAAACTGGCACAATAATATTGAATCTCCATGCTATGAAATCCTAGCTTCCAGGCAGTTGATGGAAAGCATCCTTTCAACTTCACTGTGGCCAGAATCTCATTCCAGGTTTTCATATTCTGCTTGAAAAATACAAACACATTCTGTGAACAAATATTCAGGCTGCTTTGGAGGAGTGGATTATACAAAGAACAACAAGGACTTTGGGAAATGGTGTTGATATAAGTGCCTATCCAGTTCATGGTTTTGGCCACAGAGTTTTCACTGGTGCTTTGTAGAACACAACTCTCTTTTTCTTTTTGTCATGACAGTAGCAAGTTAACATATTAAAACTCTCAATGGGTCCTTACCAGTTCCATTTTTTAATGCAGGAGAGAATGGAAAATCTTAGGATGGCTCAACAATGTGAAATAACATTGAAAGACATTGTTGAATAATACTTCTGAGTGCATCTTTTAAAACTGTAGTAGCCAGTTGAGAATTATTGCTGTGTGAAAATGAAAATGTATCGATAACTACAGTTATCAGCAAAAATACTGAAATAGTAGCATTTCCATGCTATAAAAGGAAGTTTGATGCAAGCAGTAATAGATGCAACTGTTAAAAAGCAGGTTACATAAAAAAATTAATTTAAGAAATAAGTTTGCATCAGGTAAATTCAGATTAAAAAATGGAAGGTGTATACTTTAGGTTTTGACAAGTTTGAATAAAGAATCTGTATTAAACCAGAAAAGAAGAAAGCCTGTCTCAATGTAAACATAGTTTTCAGTTTTTATAGTCAATATAAACATCTTCTGAAGTTAGCCTGAGTTTCCTGAATTCTGTCTCATTCTACTTTGTGTTTGCAACATCAGCTATATATTTACCCTGCAGAGATTTTTGAGGCCCTCGAGGGGGTGGAGTTCCCACCCTGCTGTGAGGAGGCTCTGTGCATTTTCTGTGTATAGTCACATGTGACATCGCCCTTTGCACTGCTTCAGTATCGAAGCATAGAGTTCTGAAAATGGAAGTCATGTACAGCTGAATGTATGCACAGATTATCCCGTTCTGTAGTTTTGGACATTAACTCACAGAAAAGCAAGGACAGAAACTACAGCTGTTCTTTAGAATTTACAAGCAGTGATAGATACTGTTATCCCCCCAACTTTGATTTTTTTTTTTTACTTTATGTGTACATGTTCTTATTTCCCTTCTGTTCTCAGTGCTGTTTGTCATCCAGATCTGTCCAATAGCTCCAGCCCTCACCTTTTAAAAGAAATTTTGTTCTTAAGAATGGATTCACCAGGAAAGGATTAAGGAGCTGTTGTTTACCCGTGTCGACGTCATTAGTGTGCAGCATAGTGAGCAGAGACTAGGTTGTCTGAGAGAGGAGCTGCTATGCTTATGTAGAACTTACTTTTCCTGCAGCTGATACACTGCAAGTGTAATCTGACCCTCACACTATCAGCAAGTAAAATGCATAAATCCTTCCAGAACTCTTAGATTCACACTGAACCGAGGAAGCTTTTAGACTGACTAGAAATAAAAACGTTCATGATAACTGAATCCTAATTCTTCTTTATATTGAGTACCTGTATCACTTTGTGTACTGTGTTACCCTTCGTGCTGGGTACTCCACTAGTAATTTCTTCTTACTATTTTTCATACCAAGGCATGAAAAAGTTTTTAATAAGAGGACTATTAATATCTTCCCATATCATAGGCTGTCAAAAATACACAAAATGCCTGAGGCTGAGTCATATTGAAAATCAAAGAGTTTTTATTTTCCTCTATGTCTTCAGTAGCTTCATAAGCAGTGGTAGTAGGCTACAGTACACAGATAACTAGAATTAAAAAAATGGGAAGCATTTTATACTTTATCTTGAAGAACAGCTAAAGGTGCAGGGATGGAATCATATATTTTGTATTTCATATGCATTGAAATAGGCTCTCTGATCACTTGCTGCTTTCTGTGAAGTAAGTTGATACAGTTGATATTCAGGTCTTATTTTTTTTCCGTGTTGCTAGTCAAATCATCATGACAGAGAAGCTTTCACCTTGTACCTTGAGAAGATGTCCACATTAGATTTTCTTTTGATGTTCTGCTCTGCACTGGTGCAACCTCACTTTGAGCGCTGTGTGCAGTTTTGGACAGCACAATATAAAAAAGGCATAAAGCTATTAAAGAGTGTCTGAAGGAGGGCTTCAAGGATGATGCGAAGTCTGGAGGTGAAGTTTTATGAGAAGTGACTGAGGTCATTTGGTCTGTTCATCTTGGAGGAGAGGAGACTAAGGGGAGACCTCATTGTGGTCTTCAACATCCTCACGAGGGGAAGCGGAGGGGCAAGTACAGGTATAGATCTCACTCTTGAGACCAGTGACAGAACTCAAGGCAATGGCATGAAGCTGAGTCAGGAGAGATTTAGGTTGGATGTCAGGAAAGGATTTTTCTCCTACGAGGTGGTTGAGCACTGGAACGGGATCCCCAGGGAGGTGGTCACAGCGCCAAGCTTGTCCTGTGCAGGGGCAGGAGTTCCGCTCAGTGATCCTGATGAGTCCCTTCCAACTGAGCGTATTCTATGCTTCTGTGATAAACGTGAATAGCTCCACTGACAATAGCTGCAATTAAGCCCAGAAGTCTGAAAAAACAGCGTGAGTATTGAATAGACAACCATACCTGTTGGATCTAACATTTTCTTCTGAGGATTCCATACGTGTCCCTTAAGCTCTAGACCCATTCAGAGGTATGAGCATAAACCTCTCAATAATTCCTGGTGAGGCACATGCTAAAATGGAGAAGCCCTTTAATCCTGATTGAACGTTCATTTCAGGACTGAAATAGCCTGCTCTGAATGCTGCTTTGGGTATTTCCAAGAATTGGTGGGTCTGTATTAGCACCTTGTCCAGGTGAAAAGCTCAGCAGAACTGTTCCTGTGTGCTTCCACTACAGTTTTCAGGTGGAACAGGTATTTTTTCAGTTTTACAGTTCTTACACTGCAAAAAAAGGATTTCAGATTTGGTTGGTGGAATGGAAAGTTACAGCACCGTCCTATCAGGCTGTGGTCATTTGGAGAAGCTATGGATTCTATTCTGACATCAGGAAAGAACTTGTCTGCATTTAAGCTTTTGCATCATAATCCCCTCAGCAGAGGTGATTCCTTTGATACTCCGTTGTCACAGAACAGAACATCATTGTGTTACACGCTGTACAAATTTGAATCAAGATCTGGTTTTCTGTTTGAATCAAGATGTTTTCTTTGTTGAAGGCTTTTTACCATATTATGTATTTAGGGCCAAGCATTACATTTTTCCATTATGATAAATTCCTAGTTAACAGACTAATTTTATCAATTAGTCAGCATAATTATTTTAATCAAGGATTTTAACATTATCTCCTATTCTTCAGAGGAAAGAGGATTTCTTTATGGGAGCGTATTTCCCTCCTTTGATATTTGTAAGCATCCATGTGTGTAGTTATGCATATTGCTTTTCATTCTCATGGTTTTATCCTCTGAGTAATGTCATTAAAATTAATGTAAATTTAATTACTCAGTTTTTTATATTACTATGTAGGCTTATTTGCTCAGGAAGTGAAAATGGGGAAGAATCTGGAAATCCTGGGAGAAGCTTGACCTCTGTTACATCTTAAATGACTCGTCATAAGTATACTGCAATATTTTTATTTAACTGTAGAGTTCCAACTGTAATACAGTCTTTTCAGTCTCTTTCTTTGAATTCAGCTTAGCAGAGTTCCTAACATCTTTCTCCCCACAAAAATTGTTTGATTTATAGCAGTTCTGTAGAAGTCTGTAGAGTACATTGAGGGAATTTGGAGAAAAGAGAGCAAAAAGAAATTGAGGAAGCATAAAAAGACCAGGACAGTCAATGCATTGACAGGAAAAATTAGGCCATACTAAGCACAATGACAAGGATTTTTTTTTTTTTTGTTGCATTATACTTGGTTGGGTTTTTTAAATTTCTTACTGCTTTAGGCCAAGGAGTGTTTGTATTCACTTTTATTTCCAGTTGCTACTTTGCCTTCTGGACAGAAGATGCTACTTTTTTGTATGCAAGCTGTTTAATTTGACACATAACTGGAATTCTTTCATAGTGAATATGTGAAATATCATACCCTGAATATGCAATTAATATGAAAAATGTCGTCTTTGTTGTTATATTCCCTGCTAAAGATACTTAACAGGCAGAATTGCTCCAACTCAATTAAGTGCTATTGTATTACTAAGTCAAAGACTTTCTACTTTTTGTCTTGCCCTCATGTAAAACATTCTGACTTGTTACACTATCTTTTTGCTTAAGTGACCACAACAGAAAATCTCATGCTACTTTCCATTCCTATGTTGGGTTGATGCATAAACTAATCAAACCACTGACATAAATGTTGATCACTTGCAGACCTACCATGGTAGTATACCTATTTAACAAAAGAAAAATGAGTGAAGTTCAGTAACAGTTCCTCAGTTGCCATAGAAACCATTGGGTCTTATGCAGGATACTTGACTGTGTTTGGGCCCCTATCCTTTGATATGCCAAGTGGCTGTGAATCCTTAATGTCCTCGTCACCTATTGAAACTGCAATCAAAATCAGGCAATAAGAATTTAAATGCTGTCTTGAAGACAGGCAGTTTCTACCTTAGCTTCATTTACTGGAATTACAACCTACTACAATTTGATTCCTCTGAATGGGCTGTAGCAACTAAAAGGTGAACTACCCACGTGGAATTTAGGGCCCCAGTTCAGTGTGCCGAAATTAACTCACATGGTGGGACCTTAAAGCATCAGATGTTTTCCCTTGCAATCAAATGCACTTTTTGAATTGTAGGGAGCAAACTTTTGCATCATGTTAGCCAGTTCAACATTGGTCTAACCTCAGAGAAGAAATGCCACCATCTTCCCAGGAGAGCAGAACTGACAAAGCACTGCCGGGACATCTAACCCTGCACAGCCAAAATCCCAGCTGACACAGTATTTTGAGTCATACGCTGACCTTACTGTGAAAGGGAACTTCAATTAGGTGTCTATTGTGTTTTCAAATACAGAAGAATGGCTTTGTGTTCAATGGATTACCCCACGATTAAGACAAGGAAGCAGATGCTGCACGGGGGTATGGAGGAAAGAATTTAACTTCTCCCTTTTTATTATAATTCAGTATATTCCATGTACCATACCAATTAATACATAAACTAAAAGCCTGCCAGCATGCTCAGGCTCTGTGAATTTCCCAATAGACAGAGGTACTGGTACCTATGTGTAATGAAACCAGCGCCTTCCATGTCCCAGAAAGCAGATAGAAAGGATGGGGGAGGGAGGAGAATCATGAAGGGAAGTCTTTTTATTTTCTTCTTTTCACGTGAAGGTTTATAATTAAAGGGGAAAGTAAATTAATTACATGAATATTAAAAGGTTACTCTTCTATTCTAACATTTGGTCACAAGTTGTCTAATGAAAAGGAATGCAGGCTGGAGGGCTGCCATGCCTTTGCTTCTTTCTGCAGAGGGCCACAGGCTGAAGCAGTGATTGTGCGTGACAGATTCTGGGAACAATGAGCCTGCGCACAGATCATCCAGATGGAGCATGCTTTTCTAAATTACACCAACAACAGGGTGGCCCACAGGCAAACAAAATAGTTAAACAATACATAATAAAGTTTTTATTTGGTATTTCCTGTGAGCCTCTGCCAGTTGCCAGGGAGTGTACTGTATTTTTCTTTTGCTGTATTAATTGTTGACCACAACTGGCAAAGACCCAAACTAGCAGGGACAGATAAGGGGGGGAAAATGGCATCTGGACACTAAAGCCTCAAGTGTACTGGGAAAAAAAAGCACAAAAAATTACAGCATATATCTGGAATTTTCCAACTAACGATGTGCGGATGTGGTAGCGCTAGGGAAAAAGAGCCAAACTGAGCCTGCTTTGTTCACTAAGAGAGGCCCCCCTGTAACATTCCTTTTAGCTGTGCATATTTTGGCTTCAGTTCTGCAGTTTTAACTATATACGGTGTATGGAGCAGTTCAGTTGTTGCTTCATGAATCTAATGATTTTGTTACAAGAAATAAAACTACATCAATGCACATGCATTGTTATTGTTGTGAGGTGTTTGAACAGAAGCTGGGTTTTGATTGTTAAATCATAGGTGTTAAGTTTTCAGAGGGAAGAGGGAGAAAATTTCATTAAATACAACCCATCACAGCAACAGCTGCAAGAAGGAGACCCTCAGTAGCAGTGAATGCTGCCTTTTTAAACTCATCAATGAAATCAGACCTTACAGTTATCTGGTTTAGGGAAAAGCCCACAGTGTAGCATTAACACTTGGATAAAAACAGAAGGCTGCATAAACATGCTAGTTTGATACTATTTTTCTATTTTCTTTGTCTTTGTAAACAGTTAAGGTGTTGGCATATTTTTAAGGAAGTTGTATGCTCCTGATTTACTATATGCAATGTCGTAAGTCATTTTGCTCTACTGGTACTTAGCAGAGAAAAGAAACAAGAATAGATTGCAGGTATTAGGCCGCCACTCCAAAGAAGATGCAAGTTGGTGTGAAGGCTGTCGGTACGTACAGAGAGGAGAACCAGCTGCACTAGGCAGTGACAGGGTTTGCAGCTACAACAGGTTCAATTGATGAGGAATAAGTTATTGTTATGAGCTTAAGTTGTCCTGTATTTATACAGCATTTTTAGATGTACTTGGACCATCTTCCAGTGACCGGTGGCCCTTGGTGCAAAATTACTCGATTTTTACTAATACTTGTGCTGTTTCCTATGCATGGATGCATTCTTCATACTCTTGTAACCAACCACTGTGTATCCCATCACATGTGGAAACAGATTCTTACTCTCTTTAAAGGCCCTTCACATTTTAGATGTCCGTAGTGGCATCTATAAATGTAAATTATTCACAATTAGGGATGTAAGTTGGAAACAAGCTGTCAAAGTGGTGTTAAAGCAGTAGATGAAGAAAAGGGTCAGATCTATGGGAGAGATAAGTGCAGCTTGCTTCTGGATCTCTGGCAGGCATGAGACTCTCTTAAGTCCCCGAAGTCAGCAGAGTTCAAGAGCAGGCCCATGCTTAAAAACATAAATGTACCGATACCAAAATTACATTCCAAATTACAGATTTGCCTTTTTTTCCTCATAAAAATCAAAAATCATGTATTTGCATGTAGTGAGCTGCTACTCATTGCAAAATACTTAAAACCTCACAGGAAGTCAGAATAATTAGAATAGGCTTCATTTCTCCTAAGTACACTGGTTCCTTCTGCAGACAAGGACAATGAAAATCTTTTAAACTTTGAAAAATAAGATGATTTATAGATCACTTATTATGGGAGTGGTATGTAATCTACTTTGTACTTGCCTGAGATGTAATTGATTAAAATTACACTTGTGCCTGACACATGAGATACAACACATAGATAGCATTCTTGTGTACAGCGTTTCCCAGTCAGCTGTCGTTCATCCCAGGTCCTATAGACAGGAACAGCAAGATGGTTAAGAGAGGTCATCTCCAGTACTGTACATTATTTTTCAGCCTGAAGATTACACCCTAGACTTGTATTAAGGAATACTGTTATCCTCTGCATAAGTGATTTCAAGGCATGTTGCTAGACTAACACTTCAATTCTTCAGAAGCGCTAGAAGCCTCTTTTATTGATTCTGGTAACACCTTTGCTGTAACTGAAAATCCATTCTTTTTTTTTTGTTGTTGTTAGTTGTGCTGTTCACTTCTGTTTGTCTTCTGGATTGTGCTTATGGGCTGTTTTAGTCTTGTTCCTATTTCTTTTCAAAGAAGTTTCATTTTCAGATTTTCATGCAGTAGCCCAAAACAAAACAAAGTTTATCTGGTGTTTAAAGATGCTTTGTAAATAAAAAAGCTTAAGGAGGGGTCATTTAGACCCATATTTTGTAAAAGCTTTATGTTACAAAAACTAACTTGCTCTAAATTCAGCCTGAGTGTATCCTTCTAAAAACAATAATACTGTTAGGTCTTGAAAACACTTAGTTTCTGATCCCAGGATCATTAATGATTTTAAACAGCAGTAACAAAACCTCATATTAACAGAAAAAAAATTATTCCAAACTATGTTCTTTGTTCGCTATCATTAAAAATTCTTTTCCTTGCAGGCTGCCATTTTCCTTGAAAAAAATAATATTTATTAGCTGCAATTGTATACTCTTCAGAAAACACAGAGTATTTCTAATTTTTTGTTTCTAAAACTACTTTTTAAAGTACTAACAATGAAAAACAAGCACAGATCTAAATATCAATGATTTCAGTATCTGCAGATGTCTTCCTTGAACTGCTCAGAGCTTCCACTGAAATCACTAGGAATTAGATGCGTATTTGGAGTTAGGTTGGAGCTTTTTTGAGATGTCCAGTTGTGTTTTTTGGCACAGCCTAACAACATTAGCCTTTTCATGCAAAACATTTTTTGCCTCAGAAAAACAGCTGAGGTCCTACCAGCTTGTCCTGTTCCTCTTTGAGTTTAGAACCTTAGATGATGCAACAGCTTTAGGGGCTGTTGATCTGTGTCAATCTCAGAGCTGCTGATACTTGGGCTTGGTGTCTCTGCAGCAGCTCTGGCTTCTGGTGCCGCTTCTCTCTTTTCTTCAACATCCATGGAGCCACACACAGAAGTATTTCCTGACCACATGAGGATGTTATTTACAGGACTTCCTCTAAAAGTTCATGGAGGGGGAAGATGTTGGTGTCTCTATGTGGCTGTTAATGCTGTGAATGTTTTCTGGAGGTGGTAAGCACTCTTGTTCCCTTTCAGGGAATATGTAGAGATTTTTTTGCATGCAGTTGTTGTTTCTGAGAACAGATCTTTGTGGGGAAAAGGCTTAGACAAGTTTCAAAGATGATAGGAAAACATATTCCAAGGTTAACTGGTAGTAAAGTTGTTTTCAGAAAAGCACTTGTCTCCCTCTCTGAGACCATTAAAGCACCTACACTAGTGCTTCAATATTAGCTTCCATTGGATTTATTCCCTTATTTTCAAAGATGAGTATATATTGCAGTAAGCATTTTAAAAGGCCTTTTTTGTAAGTCCGTTTTTATCTTTTTTTATAAGGACTCTCCCTGAACTGTTAGGAGCCATGAGTGATTTACAGAGCAGCAAAAGGGATGTGACGCATGAGGAGATCTCCTAAATATTGTATTTTACATTGTCAGGCAGGAGAGGGGCAAAACCTTTTAAAGCAGTACATCTCCTTTCCACACTGGGTGCTGTGTTGTGTATCTTCCCTGCACCAATGCCAGTTCAGTATGTCTTCAGTTTTTAGTATCGTTCCCCTTCCAAGGAGACCCCAAAAGAAGGTATTACCATTACCAGCAAACAACGTTGCTGCTGACTGGCCAGAGAGAATTAAAACATATCTCTATAAATTGGATTTTTCCTTCTATCCTGGGGACTCATTATGCTCAGTGTTTGACAAACCCCTGTGCCTCTAAATTGATGTGCCTTCCCTGAAGCTGAGAACATTCATTTTGTATCATGTAGAACACAGCTAAGCCCGGTTCTGGACTATTAGAATTGCATCTTAGTGCCGCACTCCAAAAGCAGATGCAGAGTATACGTATTAGTTCACACTGCCTTAACCACTGCTGAATCGGAGCCTGTCAAACAGATGCCTCAAAGTGGATTTGGACTCTCAGAGAAAGCGTTTCCTCTCTAAGGCCTCTCTGCACACAGTGTTCAAGGAGTTAACAAGGGAGCTACTTTGAAAATAGAGGCAGAAGGTCATTGTTGGCAACAGCAAAGACTCCTACAGCCTGCCATGGAGAGGCTTTCACCCGTCATTTCCCACCCAGGGGATTGTAAACACTGGCTCGCAGCCATGGAGTCCTACAGAACTTCTCTTTACTTTCAGCATATACATTTATATGTCTTAATGGAAACTGAAGCATGGCAAGTTATTCCTGCGTGTCCAGAAGGAGAGAGGGAGCTTCTGTTCAAGTTAAAGACATGGGAGAAATAGCCATTACTCATGCTGGAATTTGAAAACATAGAGATACGCTTGTTTAGTGGTGCTTCACATGTAACATAGCTGCTGTTCTCAGGCAAACTTTCTCAACTCACAGGAATGTGTAGAATGCTGTCACTTAATCAGAATCCAGAAGAGGTCTTTTATCTGCCATTTGTTAGTAACTAGCAATATTGTTCTTATCTCATTGTCCTTTAGCCTGATGCAGTGCCCTCAGACTTGAGAACTTGTAACATGAAAGCACTCATTACCTTGAACATTCCTGTTTGTATTGTCTTAAGCTATTATCTCTTTAGCTTAAATAATTGATGCTTTGTATCAATTTTGAGAGTGTTGAGTTATCTGTAGAAGTCTGATCTACAACATTATTTTCACAAATAAAACATTTTATATTTTTATAAGTCTGTGACCACTCTGGAGTAGAGTCTTCAGTAATCTAGACTAATTCAGGTCTTCTTCATCCAATTAATACAATATGTTTTCTGTAATTCATTTTCCTTGGAATGTGGCTTCTTGAAAACAACATCAATTAATCACACAAGCTTTAAAGTTGGGAGATAAAGTCTACCAAGGTCTGGTATTGGACCAACTGTAGCATTCTGGTTTTCTGCTAAATCTTCGTATAGTTGTAACATTTTTAAGTGGAGGAAGTTTTTTGGTTTCTTTCAAAATCTTGGACTTCACTTTGTGCTGTGAACCTTAGTTTTGGCTACTGAGTAGTGTATCAAGTAGCAATGGAGGAGATGTTGTTTCTTTCTCCACAGAATAAAGCAGAGTGCTGTCTTCTAGAATTTTTGTGAGTCCCATCCATTAGAAGCAGAGACATGGAATACAATCTGTCTAGATACAAAGTAGAATTCAGCCTGGTTAATGTAATAATGCCTGCTTTTATTTTTATCCAGTGCTGGTCTAATGTAAAATGCATACACATTCCAGAGCAGTATCCAGAAACTCGGCTCCTCGCCCCTTCCAGCTGATTGTTCTTAAGCACTCAGCCGCTTTCAGACACAGTCTTGCCCCATGACTCATATACTCCTGGCAGGATAGTAACTTGGCTTCAGCAAAGGCAAGGAAAGAGCTGTCACCCAAAAAACCCCTAGCCTAGTGGTCAGAGAATGTGCTTGGGTGTAGGAGGTGCCATTCAAATCCCCTTTGGCTGAGTTTACACTTTGAGATTCACCTAACAGCATTTGCACAAGATTTTAATGTAGGTGCAAACACATAGTGCTTCTACCACCGCTCTTGGTTAGAGGCATCACCCTAGGACTGCATATGGACTTTTGTTGAAAACATCTGTTTACCCAGGGTATCTGTCTACCAAAAATGCATCACTCACAGGAGTGCTTTAGCTCAAATACAGCTGCTTGTTTCTGCAGCACAGGTCTTTCTCATGTGTGTGACCATCTACACGTAACACCCACAGACACTTTCAGAGTAAGAGGAAGAATTTGATAACTAAAGATGCCTACAAAGAGCTTTTGATATTAGAAAATCAGTGGATTGTGCCTGGCATTTTATTGGTCTTCAGCTCACAAAGCTACTGAAGTGTGAGATTCAGACAGCCTGAAGACCCCTCTTACTGTTGTTGTCCTTTCTCTCCAGTCCTTGCTTTTGGCTGGAAATTACAGCAGGTCTTTGTCCTGGTGATGCTTACTACAAGACTGAACTAATTTCTAATGATCTGTGGTATGTTTAGGTATATATGAATGCATACACCTATGCATGTATTGCATCTGTATATGGAAAGTTCAGATTTTTCGTATTTTCTTTGTGTGTATTTACAACTCTGTTTTCACATTTGTTTTTAGAAAGAAAGATGTTTCATGAGGGTTTTGTTTCCCAAATGTAATTTCAAGGAGTTCTTGAAAGGTATTTAATAGGAGCTTCATCTCTATGGTATCATTTACAATTCTGCTTATTTCAGTTTAAAGCCATACATTTATGTAAGGCCATAGTAAAATCTACTGCATTCAGTTTCAAACATAGAACAGATTTGCAGTGTTCAGAGTTGCTCAAATTCTTTATGACATAGGTGTAGGAAGGCCCAGCTCTGTGATGGTCACCGTGATGATAAGCCAATTGAAGTCTGCACCTTGTGAAGCAGCGAGGGCAGGTACATCCCAAGTGAAGCTTCTAGTGCAAAGAAGCTGACTTGTTTGCAACCCTGGGTTCTCTTTGAGCTCTGCTGTAATATAGGAGCTTTTACTCTAAGCTATTGCTTCACATGACAATCACTGACAGATGTTGCTCCACCAGCCTTTTATCTACTGTACCATGCTCTCAGTGAAATTGGTACTTTGCCTTCAGGCACAACATTAGTTTCTAAGTTTCATTCTCAACTGAATGAAAACAGTATCTTGTAGAATTTATTTGCACCAAATTTCTGCTGTCTGGACTCCCAAGCTGTCCACAGTAAAGCCTCTCACCTAGAGAACTGGCCCAATTTAATCCATTCTTTATGGTTTCTTTGTGCATCTCCTCCTTTTGTTAAAGATGGTTTGCCAGAAGTGGGCCCAAGTTCCATGGGAGAGAGGTCTTGTGGTGGCCTTCATGGTTTTGCTTCATTTAGGCTTTTTATATTCAGGACTGGAATCCAACACAGCACCCTAGGAAGTGGGAACACTTTTTTCTATTGACCAGACTCTGGTTTTCTGGTAGCAGTGGAAAACTGGTCTTCATTATCAAGTCAAACTGTAAGTGGTAGGGCTCAGATTCTCTAGTCTGATGAACCCAAGGAAAGACCAGGCAGTCACAAGGGCAGCTTTGGGGGATCTTGGCATGGAGATGACCACAGTTTGGTCCTTGGCGCAAGTTAGAGCTACATGTTCTGCTCCCAGGGACAGGGCAAAAGTGATGTGAGAGACTGTAAAAGAGATGGGAATATGCAGGATGCTAGATGAGTTGGTTTTGTGGCCTAAAGATGTAGAGGAGAGCAAAACAACTGAAACAAAGCCCAAGATCTGGTACTAGAAGTTAGGACTGTTCCCTCAGCTGGCTAATGCCAACAGGTGACTGAGCAAGTGGAAACAAGCCAAACTGCTGCAGCCAGAACAAGATCTGTATTGCAAGGCACAGTCTCAGGCTGCCACCTTTTAGGTTTTTTTAAGGGTTTTTTAGCTCTAGTTTCATTTGGAATTG
Source organism: Struthidea cinerea (assembly GCA_013397865.1). Taxonomy (NCBI): domain Eukaryota; kingdom Metazoa; phylum Chordata; class Aves; order Passeriformes; family Corcoracidae; genus Struthidea; species Struthidea cinerea. The sequence goes on from VZTI01005074.1 coordinate 1,999,392, forward strand.
TGGAAGGAATTGTCTTCTTCCTTACAGTAGGTGTTTGACTTGATCTGCCTAAGAAGACAGTGATGTTTATTTCTTTCTGCCTTTGTGGGTTTTTTTTAGTTCTGAGATAGATTATTAGAATTTGCTGTTTCAGTCTACAAATTTGATTATTGAGTCTTGAAGCATGATGGAAGAATGGCTACTTCTGTTTAAAGTCTGTCACTCTCAGTGTTGTTAAGTATCTCTATCTGTAAATACATTGCAATATGAGTACAAGTCTCATTGCATGCAAAGCTGACCATTTCTGTAAAGAATTGAGCTGTGCCACGTGTCGTAGAAGGCTGCACTGCAGCTCCGAGCATCATGGTTTCAATGGTTTTGAATACACAACAAGACCTGGCAAGTCTGACTTTTGTGGGGTCTGGATCAGGTAGGGTAGTGTTGCTGATACTATTTTTGCTCCTTTCTTTTTGTATAAAGATAAAACACTTTTCACCTGAAGTCTCAGGAAGTCTTTCAGAAACGTTCTCTATATCGTGTCTGTAGAGAATTCTGTTAAATACTCTGCTTAGTAGAAGTGTATTTCCTTGTATGAGTTTTGAGGTGAGGTCTGAATCGCTAGTGGTTGAAATACTACCTCATGTTAAGAGCCAGTTTTCCTTTCTAGTAGCTGTCCCACACAGTTTTTTAGTGCACAGAGACTTTTAAGGTAAAACCCACTGAATGTAGGTAAAGTATCTTCAGCTACACACATGATGTGCAAACACGCATTCACACTTCCTGACAACGGATGTACCTAGAAATGCTCTTCAGCAGCACTGTCACACTGGGTGATGTGATTCTTCCTAGAAATAAAAAAAGGAAAATTCTGGTTAATTTTGTGTGTATAGAACATCTAAGAAATGAATGGCTTCTTTATTTGTCATGTTATCTCACACTAGATGCTAAACCATGTTTCCTTCAAAGCACAAATGTTTTAGCATCAAAAACAGGAGAACCCATTCTAAAACAGCAACTTGATAGTGAGTGTTACATGTGATCAGGATTTGTGTCTTCTATAAATAAATAATCTTTTGCTTGATGGTTTAACTCATGGAATGATAACAACATTCATTCCACTTTTCATAAAGCAATTCATCAGGCTTGTGCCCAAAATAGAGACAAACATGAATAAAGAGATAAAATTGTTATTACCATGTGCACTTCATGAGACCCATAGCACTAGAAAGGATTTCATGTTTTGTGTGCTAAATCCTTTGTCAAGAAGTAAAGTGCTTTTTAAAAGCCACCAGAGTAGTTTGATACACACTTACTTTAAAAGGGAAACTATTTTAATGTTTCTATAAACAGACAAACTATAATCATCATTCTGTAAGAGAGAAACATGCTCTCCAGCCATACCTATCTCTCTGATGGAACTGAAAACAGTTACATAATAGTGGAAGAACCACTACTTAAAAGAGAGATTAAACAAATATAATTGTTCAGACAGATATTATCTCTGGAAACTAAAGCACATCATATAATGTGATTATTACCTTCTCTGTCACAGTTAGGAATAATAATAGGTCTTCAGAGACAGATTAAAGAGACTCCTAGATTTGCTTTATCAATGCAGAATGCTCAGTGAATGCTCTAAGGATAGTGATAGGAGAACACAGTAAGACAATTGCCGGCAAGTAATGCAGACACACCCTTTTTCCAAACCAGAGATGAAAAATACATGATTGTACAAAGGCTAAAATTTAGCACATGCTAAAATCCCCTATCCTGGCCTCATTACACCTGTGGGACAGGTGGGTTTTGAACATGTTCTCTGCCTGTGCTGCAATTGTTGTGCGTGGTGCTTCAGGGTGGAACGAGGCATCGTCTCTGCTCTCTTCCTCACCCGTTTTCTCCTTGCTCCCGCCTCCAGCACACCCCAGACTACCCCCCTTCCTTATTTCCTGGGACACACACACACAAAAATACGCACAAAAATCATTTCCCTATATGGCATAGATGTGATCCACTTTCAGAAGTCTTTGGAGTGTTCCTGGGGTGCACGGAAGTTGAAGGGGAGGTGGGGAATATCATCATTGCTGGAGCAGAGCAGGGCATGGTGGTGGATCTGTTACACAAGAGGGCTGGAAAATGGGGCCACCTTGGGCTGTCAGGAGGACTCAGAGCAACACACAGGACAAGTGTTAGGGCCCATGATCTTGCAGAAATGCCATCATGTCACAGCCTAGTGTCACCAGCCCTCTGGCTTGCCACTTCTGCCCTGCTCAGTCCTGGTTGTTGGTCCATACTCCAAACTGAAGGTGGTGAAACATTATTAAACAAATTCTTTCTCTTCCTAAGCAGTTTTTAATATTACATTGACCTCATTTTAAGCAATGTTTACACTGTCAGACCAGCGAGCCATTTTAGCATATATAGTTCAGAAACTACATTTCTTCTTTTCAGTCTCTGTGGAGTCTTTTCAACTGTGTTTCTCCCAAATGAGAGGGAGGTGGATTAGGCAGAGAGAGCCTCTCTGCAGTGGGGATTGAAGCCAGGCTTCAATCAATATGCTGTCTGTAATTCTGTCCTCTCCAACTAGTCTGTGGCAGATATGTCAAGCTTAGTCATACAGCTGAGAGGAAATTTTTTACAAAGCTTCAAGAAAGTTCTTTAAGTTGTTTTAGAGTCCCAGACCTGAAGAACGAGCCATGAAGTAGCAGGTTCTTTGTGAAGCTGGCAAGATTCCACTTTGAATCCTTGTGAACAGTTTGAAGCAAAAGATTTTTTGTGAAATTGGAAGACCATGAAGCGACACTGAAGAGCTTGACTCTACATACTGCACCATATATTCAGTAGCTATATTCCCTCATTTTGCTCAAAAAGAAAGGACAAAATTAAATGAAAAACAGTCAAAAAGATGTCCTGAAGATCATGTGAAAGCCTTGTTAGTGAGAACTGAACAAAGAATTGAGTTTAAGAACCACTGTTAGGAACATAAAAAAAAAATCTACAAGTAATCTTTCATGAGATTTAAATGCTTTAAGTAACAAAATAAGCCAGCATCTAATGGTCAATATAATTAACAAAATTAGTTCAAAAAGAGCGCAGAAGAAACCACAGCCACAAAAGCAAAATATTTACAAGAAGAATTTTACTTAGATTCAAGGATGCTTCATATGAATTTAAGCATCCTGCTAATTTCTTTTGTGGCATGATTTCTATGAAAGGTAGTGTTTTAAAAGGTTTTACAAGCCTCCTCCAAGCTGCTTCAGAACTAATTAGAATAGAATTTGTCTCATCCAGCTTTGGGTATCTGAAAGGAAGATGTCTATATGTGGGCCAGTCAGATGCTCCCTGTGGATACTAATCAAATGCAGTGTGTGTTCATCTGACCTATGCAACACGTTTGGCAAGACCAGTTGCTGGGTGAGATGAGCAGTAGGCCGTGCCTCCCCCCCACCATCGCTCTTGTGGAGCCACCTCTGAATCAGAGGAGATGAGGGAAGCATAGCAAAATGCCTTCTTTCTGGAGTGAAAGGAAGACCCGGGGCCACAGCGTGACTCACTGGCTGGTAGATTAAACAGTGCCAGAAAACATTCGTGGGTACTGGAGCTCAATTGTCTATACTGTTAAATTATTAGAATGGTTCCTGGCAGGAGTTATTCCAACCAGCCCTTCCCCAGACAGTTCCTAGGCGCTGGCAGTTAAGCATGGACCAAAGACCATTCCCAATAAGCAGTTTGCATGCGGTCACCTTTTTTGGGAGGCTGAGAATTTAATAATATGGACATAGGCCACTCTGTACTTTTTGGTCTCAGTGCCAAAGGAACATTTCCTGTCCCATTTAATTTCCTAGCACAGACATAGCTGCTGTGTTACAGTCTGATCCCTGCTTTGTTCATGTAGCCGTGCGACTGGGCATTGGTCTGTACTTAAAGTCTGTGGCAAACTGAAATGTAGTCTTTTGTGTCTGTGTTACTCAATCCCATCCCTAAACCACTGTTTGTCTTTTTTGAACTGAATGCTATTCAGGCAGCAACTATATTTGGAAAGGGCTGTATATTGTGCACATCCATTTAAATTAAGCAGTTATGCAAAAATGAAAATCTGTTCTGTAGAGTAAACGGAAATTATATGAGGCTGACACAATGCCTAGATCTTCTGTTCACGTTGCCAGTGAGTAGACACTTCGCACTAATTTGATTTTTCATCACAAACTGGTACCATGAAGCGAAGGATTGAAACTCCTTGGGCTAGAGGGTGCTGGATAGCCACATCTGTCAGGTGTAGTAAGGCAGAAAGTTTCATTTCAAAATGAAGTTCTCTTTCTTCATCTGGCTCTAAATGCAGCTCTCCTCCTGCTTCTCACGGAGCATATTTCCTTCTTTAGAGGGTCAGACACAGCCTCAGTAGACTTTTGCAGATGTTCTTTTCCTTTCTACTGCCGCTCAGATACACGTCATTTCTTTTCATCCTGAAGCGCTGCCTAAATCTATTAACTTCTAAATAGTTAGAAGTAGTGATCTGCAGCTACTGATACCCTTCTTACCTGATACCATCCAGTCTTATATGGATAGTAGAAACAGAATGTGCACTGGAAAAGGAACTTAGTTACTTCTTCCGTAACTTCTTCCAGTGTATGAATATTCTCAATCTTTTCATATTCTCAGTCTTTTCAGCTTGATCTATTAAATACAAATGTTACAGGACATCTTCAGGACAGGCAGAGTGGGCTAAGAAGCTAAAGGAGGGGGAAAGGAGCTAATTTTGCCCAGGAGCATTTGGAGGCAGTTGGAAGAAGAGAAGACAGGGTGTGAAATTTGAGGGAACTTGGAGGTACAAAGAAGCTGAAGGGGAATGTGAGGGAAGGCAGAGCACATGGGATGTAGTGGGGCAGCAGGCTGTGTCCGCCTGGGCGTTTGCACAGGAGCAGCAGGGAATTAGGCATGTTTGGTGATGCTGTCAGGGGACCACTGGTGTGCGTGACAGGAAGGCGGAGGTAGGCAGGGGAAAGAAGCCAGGAGGTCATGGGACATCTGGGAGAAACCTGGTGGATATAAGGAGCTGGAAAGACCAGCCAGGGTGAGGAGAAGCAAGAAAGAGGCAGTGGAGAGAAGTTTCTTAGGTGAGAGGACTAAAATGCAATATGGTCACTAAAGTGTACAACCTCCAAAGTATTTTGGAGTCTTGCACAATTTAAGATCTCCATCCGCACATGAACATGAGCCCTTTTCCTACAAGAGCAATCATGCATTTCATGTGTGTGTGTCAGATTTTCAGGAGAGACAGAATTTAAGTGAGATGTACTGACGCAGCTGCTTGCTTTTTTCATCCTAAAAATGGGACTTCATCAAGCAGCTCTATTAAGTGCGCTGTCACTCAGGGAGACCCTGTTTCCCTGCTGGTGTGGCTTACCTAAGCAAAGCATTTTTTCACTCAGAACCGTGCTAAAGAGGAAGTGATGACCTGCTTGTTCAGCCTCACCATATCCTGTGTTCAGAATAATTTTCATTTCTACTTCTCTACAAATGTTAATGGAATGTCCACAAATATTTTCTTGGTTTCTATGGTAAGAGAGAGTGTGAAACTGTCAAAACCACTGTGTCATATACATCATCCTGTGCTTTTCAGGAGAAGACCCTGACCACAAAAGGAGTCATCTGTGGCATTACTTGTGTGTGAACTGACATTTAGTACATTTTGATCCCTTTCAGGTTCACATTCTAAAACACAGACTTGTATGTTACAAACCGTAAAGGTTACTTCATCACTTTTATAATGACACATTAATGACAGAGCATATCAAAACAGCTCAACACAGATTCTGTCCTCTATGACTATAATGCAATTAGGCATTAGCTGAAATTTAACTGTTAGTCTTTTGGAAATCTTTTATTTTACAGGTTTAACTTTCCAAATTACTCAAGTAGTATCTCCCAGTCCCCTGTGTATGCATGCATGGAGCATAGCAGGGCACAAATGGTTGGGGAACTGTGTCAGTAAGGGGTTACATGGGAGAAGCAGCCACCGTGCTGCACACTTCCGCAGCTGTCTGAAAACAGCACTGTTCCCCTGAGCAGGCACGGACACGGGCATGAGCCGTGATGCATCTCTCAGGAAAGGAGCAGCTGTCCTGTGCCACACTCATCTGGAAAGGACTTCATTGTGGGGCATATGGTCCACAGCCATGCATCTCCTGGTTCTTTGCCTATGAGAGTGTAGAGCCCTAGTGTTGCAGGGTTTGTGGGATTGGGGAAAATAAATCATCCTTATGCTCTGTGTGAGAACAGCCATGTGGATCTCAAACCGGGAATCATGAGGTTTGGTGGTATTCCCACAGATCAGAGATCACACAGCTCTTCTCCTGACAGTACACCCAGCCACTCACAAACAGTAATGGGTTGAAATTGTTGTATCTAATTTCTCAAAGCAATATTACTTCAGTAAGCTTTTCCACAAATGTACTGTGATAATAAAAGCGTAGTTCAGTTTGAGAGATATATCTCCATTAGGAAAAATAACATGTTTTAGGGGGAATTCTATCTGATTCAGACAGGGCAACTCCAGAGAGAATCCCTGACCTCCGGTTTTGTCTTCTTTCCTTGGAGTGAATCTCTGAAGAAACTTCTCTGGTTTTTATAGAGAGAAATGTTTCATAGAAGCATCACTGGTATGGTAGCAAATCAGGAACAAGACAAATGGAGCTAAGTAATGCCCAACTTCCACAAAAATAGAATCTGTTTCTGTGAATGGGTATCTGGAAGTGTAGCTTGCCAGTGCAGTACTTTGTACTGTGTTATTGAACTGTTTCGTAGGCAAATTCTATATATAAACATCAAAGTGTTTAAAAGAACTGTTAGCAAATACGACCACTCTTGCAAATATCCATGAACCTCCCTTCAATAGCCATTCAGTGGTTCCAAAGGCTGTCAGGGCATGTAATGATAGTAATGAATGTTATATTTACTTTTGTTTCATCTGGCTTTGACCAGCAAATTCGGCTGATTACTTCCATTGTTATTTTTCTTTAGAAGACAATTACATTGTTATCATACAAAAACACCACTATTCTTACACATTTCTTTGTGCTGGTCTTGAAATTCTGAACTCACTATCCTAGTTTACATAATTTACAAATAATTTACAAAATTATTTTCATTCTTACAATTTTCTTTGTTTCTGTCCTTTTTTTTTTTCAGAGTTTTGGTTTGGTTCGTGCTCCTCGTGCATGTTACATTTCCCACCTTCGTGTTTGTTGAAGAAAAAAACAATAATTGTAGAGACCCTCCCAGGCCCCATATTAATTGTCAGAGGTTAAATTACAGCACAGAGTAAGAAAATACTGGCACTTAGCTGATGGTCACATGTTGTTACGAGTGGATTATAACTGTATTCAGCAGCAGAATACTCCTGTGGCTCTGAGATTATATTCTAGAAAGATAGTAGCTCCCACAGGAGCTACTGCAGAAGCTCATTGTGTTCTTCTGCAAATATCCTGAAGATACAGTCAGCCTCATCTGTATTTGGTCTACTTGTGGGATACAAGAGGATAAATATAAACTGTCCCATGTCTGTGGGTCCAGTGAGCAGGACTTACCAAAGTACACTGATGGAGCAGTGCCAGTAAAATTCCACTGGGTCTCTACAACGTGTTGTGACATAACCACCAGGACAAGAACAGCCTGAAAACAGGTGCTTGACGTGGCATATGTCTGTGGGGAAGAGCGTGTAATTTGAATATACAGGGTGAGAGAAGTTACTGCTGGTCTAACCAGCAGCACATGGGCAGAGACAGTCACACAACTGTAAAGGTCAGGAATCCACTGGGAATCCTTGTGCTGTGTTGCTTAGTTAAAAAGGGTTTCTTTGTGTGCAAGGAGACCACAGTAGACAGCAATGATACCTTTGGTAAGGAACAGCTCTGAGAAGGGTTTGACTTAATCTGTATCCAGCTGTTTTTAAAAAGTTGTAATTTCTTCAGTTTCTTCAGAGAGGACTTTTGAGACAGGTCAGACATGTTTACCCTAATTGGTCCATGCACTTGAATTAGCCCCATTTCTTTTATAGAAAACAGTACATAAAACCATAAAGGGCTGAGAACAGACATGCTACAGGTTCTGATTTGTCCTATGGGTTAACCCACAGCATTCCTGGCTTGTTTGTTTCCCCTTTGGCTCTGGTGACATCTACATCCACAAAAGTTAAGAAAACAAGGCCTTGTTCAATTGACTAACATTTGCCCTGTGGAGTGTCCAAATCTCCGCTGGAAAGTGTTTGAGGTCTGTAAACTGCAAAAGCTTCAAAGAGTTGCTGGTAGTGTGGTGTGGTACTATGATTGTCACACTGATGCTGTGCTCTGAAACTATAGATTTGTTGTACCCTGAATTGCAATGTTCTTGACAAGAAATGGTCTCACTTTCTGAGTCATCATCACTGCAGCTGTGGATACTGAGATTTTCCATACAGAACCCTTTTCTATGTGCTGGCTAAACCACTTGGCCCTAATATGTGAGTTTTTACAATATAGAGTAAACTTAGTGGAAGCTGTACCTACAACACTTAGGAGGTTGTGATTCTGCAGCTAAGCACTCTCTTTTCTGTTCCTTTTTGTTTTGCAGGTTGTTACTTTGTGGTATAGAGCTCCTGAAGTCTTGCTTCAGTCCAGTTACGCAACAGCAGTTGATCTTTGGAGTGTTGGCTGCATATTTGCAGAAATGTTCCGTCGAAAGTAAGAAATGCAGTTTTATTTTCTTCATGCTTTTCATTTAAAAAAATGTGCAGTAATGCCTGTTACAATCCACCGAATCATGTTTATATTGGAAAGGCCTGATAGGATATTTTATTTGCAGTGTAAAATATAAATGCCCATTGCAGATTCATACTTGTTGCTTTCTTGGAGTCTCTTTTGATGGGAATCCGCCTCAGCTCTTGGTAAAGCTTGCATGGACATTGTTGTATTCTGGTTGAATCTGAATCCAAATGCAGATAAAACGGGGTGAGAGAGGCTGTTGATCAATTTGAATAAAGCTGGATTCTGGAAAGGATTTACCCTGAGGAAGACAGGGCACTGTGGTCAGCAGAGTCTTCTTCCTCTGCAGTTTGTACATTGAAGCATCAGGTGTTTGCTTGCAGTCTGCTCTTGGGATATTTGAGATCTAAGAAGTCATTGTAAAGTTGTTTTCTAGAGGTAGGATTTTTTAAGAGTAAGTTATGTAGCCTGAGGGTAGGGTAACAGAGATGTTCAATGTAGTCAAGCCCCCCCCACCCCCCAGATAAATGGCTTTTTTTTAGCTGATTCGCTGAAATCAGAACTATCACACTACAAAATATTACAGCTGGATGCAGGTGAGCTGTGAATGCAAAAGTTCCTCTTGAGTACTGGTCTTTGCCTGTGGAAAGACGCTATTGTGGAGGTTGTACCATGTAGGGTGTGGAGAGGAACAAACCTGCAACAATTTTAACAGGGTGAATCTGTCTTGATACTAACCCCATCACGTGCATTTTGGTTGAGCTAAACGCAAAAAGTGGGTGTTGTCATCACCTGGGTGATCTCCATGTAAAAACTGTGTAGCATTTTGTAACACCCATGGTGAAGCCAAAGGATATACAGAAAGAAAATGTGAAAGCAAAATACATACTGGGTCGCCTAAACCCCCAAATCAGTACAATTTACAAGGAGATGCAATGCTGTAAGGGCCTTGAGAAACAACTGTGTAATTTATACAGTAAGTTCAAATACTAATTGAAGTCTTGCAAAATTACATTGGGATTTTACTACTTATTAATGTTATATGGAAAAATCATTTTTCTTGGGCTTTTTGCCTGGGCAAATGGCCTGGGTAGAGTTATCCTCCACCCTCTCTGACTCAGAAATGAAGTCAGAAAATGAGAGAAAAAAAAAGAATGAGGATTTTAGGAATATCACTTAAACTCTCCACTGCAAACTTCTAAAGATTCAGTCTTAGCCCATATTCACAATAGCATTAAGCTGCTGCTAGATTTTCTGATTCAAATAGCAGAGTCAACAACTTCATTTTATCATTTGCAGTAAGAGTGATACAGGCCAAAAAATGAATGCAGAACTTTATTACATGCTCAAAACTTTTTTTTAATTTAATTGGAAGCATTTTGACAGATAAGAAATACTGCCATAAACAAACTCCACCAATTTAATTTAATTTTTTCTTGTAATGGTGTATGAGCTTTGCTGAATCTCCAAATCTACACAGTAAATTAAATTTTCTACTTACATACAAATGCAAATATTACATTAATATTACAAAATCAGTATTTTTTTCTTATGGAAATGAGATCTGATTTGAACCAGAGTTTGATAAAACCAGGACTTCTATTTTTCTTGCCAAATGTAGGGTCAGTCTGACATTCTCCGTCTTATATTTGGGACACTGTCAAAAACCGTAGAGGTCAGGAATCTGCCAAGTCTGTGTGTACTATGTTCTTTCATTGCAAACAATATGACTACTGCATGCTTCAGTGTACAAGCATGATTTGGAAGACTGTTCTCAAGGCTCTTTTCCATAAAGCTACAGCAATCAGCACTGGATGGTGACTGCGTGGGTTAACGTTGCGATACTCTCTGTATGATCTGTGTTGTCTTTCGGATTCTTCTGATGGATTGCAAAAGAAAGCCCATGTTACTGTGACCTTGGTAGCAATAAAATGTAAAATTTTGCAAACTCCATGGATTATATCCCAAAGACTGAATAAATGCAATAGCAATTTTGCTGGGAAATGGTAGTGCCCTTGAGTAATCACCAGTTTGTATTTCCACTGGTGTTGATAGCATAAGAGTATGAGAATGCAGCTGAAACTTGTGTGGTAGACATGGTTTTGATATTAAAACAACCTTTTCGTTTTGCTGTCCTACTGGGTACTTTTTGCCTTCTTTTCCTACTCTCTTTTGCTTTCTCTTTTAAAGATCTTAAAGGTCTATCATTTTTAAGAAACGTACTGAGCCTCCTCTGGGCATTTTCATATCCCAGGGACTTCACTGGAATGGGTTTCAAAATAAACCACTACACAGCATCACAAAACATACCACAATCCTGTTTATGTCAAGGAGACATTGGACAGTTTGAGTTTGCTTGAATAGTTTTGTAGGCTGTCACAAACATAGTGAGGGTGCTTTAAGTCTCAAGAAGTGTAGGAGAAAAGTGAGCTCTGTATGAATGGTCCAGTCTGTATGTTACAGGTCACTGTCTTTTAAGTGGATGGCACCTCAGTTTAAATCACCCTTAATCTAAAACAGTTCAAGACAAATGCAAACCAAGTGTTTGTTTAAGAAGTAGATCCAAAATACACAGAAGTGTATAAAGGACTTAGACACAAAAAATTAAATAAATACATCTCTGTCTAGACACACCTAAAGTAAATTTGAGCATTTCTCTCATCTTGGCTGATTCAGCTAAATAAATGACACTTTTCAGCTCTGTTCCTCCCGCAATCTGAGGTTTGTATAAAGTCACAGCTATTTTAAAACTGGACATTTTAATTTGGTACAGATATATAGGCTTCTGCAGAGATGAATACATAGAGTTTGTATCCTAAAATCCCTCAGTTTGGATTCCCAAGGATCCTGTTCTATTTACAGATCAGCAATAAACTGCTCAGTAGTCAGGTGTACGTGTTACATACACAGAAACTGTTCTGCTTTGTCTGTCTTCTCTGTCCATGTGCACTGCTGATGACAGCACCCCCAAAATAAAGCATTACCTGAAAAATTCCTTGTATGACAGCTCCAGTTTTTAAATTTCCTGTCTAATTAAACAGTTTGCAGTGACTTCTAGACATTTGGATGGAGTGTCATTACCTAACGGAAGTGTAAACATATTTGTCATAGTGCCTGTGTTCTTTGTGATTTAAAAGCTCTGGTGCATGGATAGTAAAAACCAGTGGGGAAAATTGTAAGATATGCTATGGCTTGATACCATATCAGAGGGTCCTTCAGAAAAACGGCTGGCAGGATTGACACCTCATTAAAGAGAAAGGCTAAAATGGGAGTAGCATCCACTTCTGTCTAGTTACAGAAAACTCTTCCTGCTGGCTCAAGGAGTGTAGGTGGCTCCAAAGCAGGAAGCCATGACCAGTGTTTTAGGGAAGAAGAGGCTGTCTGTCTTCTTGCTTCAGTTAGGTAATACTTAATCCAGGTGAATGAGGGTGAAAGGGGAAAAAGACTGGAATCCCAGATTCAGATCTGGGTGAAGTGCTCTGTAAAAGAAAACTCGGATCACCAATCTTGGATTCTCTTCTGAGTAGTTAGTCTTGAGAAAAAATGTCGAAATGTTTTGGTGCTTTGTTCCTAGTGCATCTGTACATGCCCAGTTTTCAAAACCCCGCTCGTACATGATTTCAATCCTGCACAGTCTAGGAGGTTGGTAGGTGTGCATGTGGGACTCAGGAGTCAGGCTATCTATGTAACAATTCCAGCTAGGCACATTTAACTATAGTATTAAACATGCAACTGAGTTTGTCTCCCTTGGGAGTAAAAACAGAGCTTAAAATCATCAGAAGAGACTATTAATTTTTGTAGCCTCTGTTCTATTCACAGCCCGGTCAAGCTGAAGAAGTCATACGCTAGAGGGTGGCCAGTGTTGTGCCTGCATGTTTACAGGCACCAATTCAAACCCAAAACTGGAAAATCAGTCCTCTACCAAAACCCTTTTCCACCTCTCCAAACCAAAAGTAAAATGTTATTATCTCAGTGCAACAAGCTTCATCTATCCAGGAGGTAAATTAATTCCAGTCATGTGGGTTTCTTACTGAGACTGTTCATGCACCAGCTCCATGGTGTTCTAATCAGCCTGCTGTTGGTAAAATCATCAGTCCCAGAAATTCGTAAGACGCAAAATTGGCACAAATAGTATGACGTTATTATTTATTCATTTTTAAGTATTAAATCATGTTTTTAGCAGTTGTCTCATTTTTCAGCCTACTCTGTCAACTCCTAATATATGTGAGACAGTTACTGCATTACCAACTGTGCTTGAATATTGTAACAGCAGATAAGAGATGTGTGACTCTACTAAAATACCTGTGGTGGGCCAAGTTCCCTGGTGGACACAAACAGACACAGGGAAACAAGCTACTGGCATATAAGTCATCTTTCAGTGGTATAAATGTGTCCAATTAGAGAAGTTATATTCTTGTGTGTAGAAAAAAGTGAGCCTGGGAGTTCGTTGTTCTAGATAATGTATACAGATGTGATAAAATCAAAACTTAGAGCCTTGTCTGGTGATGTGAACGCTGGATTTGGGACCTACAGGCTGCCTAGAATCATAAAACATCTGGTTTAAAAAAACTAGCAATACACATACTCATTCTTAGCTACAATATCTTAGGGTATTGAGTAATTGTGAATCACTTAAAGCACAAAAATAGTAAATCTTTATTCCCCTTTCCAATCAAGCCATACTAATAACTGTACTGTTATTAGTACAGTTTGAAGTGCAGTCATCAGATCCATTGCCTGTACTTTCCTGTGTCAGCTGTAGAACCAGGTGGTAGAATGGGTCTGTGGAAGGAGACCGTGAGAATAGTGCGGCCAGCAGCACTGGGGAGAAGTGATGGTCCCTCTGTACTCAGCACTGGTGAGGTCACACCTTGAGTGCTGTGGTCGGTTCTGGTTCCCTCACTTCAAAAAGGACGTTGAGGTGCTGGAGGGTGTCCAGAGAAGTGAAATGGAGCTGGTGAAGAGTCTAGAAGATATGTCCCATGAGAAGCAGCTGAGGGAACTGTGACTGTTTAGTCTGGAGAAAAGGAGACTTGGGGGGACCTCATTGCTCTCTACAACTGCCTGAAAGGAGGTTGTAGTGAGATGGGGGTTGGTCTCTTTTGCCATGTCTCAAGTTGAAAGGACAAGAGGAAATGGCCTTAGGCTGAGCCAGGGAAGGTTCAGATTAGATATTAGAAAAAAATTTCAGTGTAAGAGTGATCAAGCACTGGGGTAAGTTGTCCAGGGAGATTGTGGAGTTACTGTCTCTGGAAGTGTTCAAGAGATGGATGTGACACTTGAGGCTATGGCTTAGGAGTGATTATGGTGGTGCTGGATTGGTGGTTGGAGTGGATGATCTTTAAGGTCTCTTCCAACCCTGATGTTCCTGGGATTCTGAGAAGGGCGACCTACTCAGAATGTGCCCCTCACTTCTACCTCTACCCGACTCGTGAGCAAAGGAAGAGCAGTCGGCTCTGCAGCTGAAATTTCAGTTAATGCTTTGTGGGATGAAGATGCTCAAGTGATTGCAGAAAGAAATAGCCAAGTGTAACAGGAATACCTTTTTTTAAGCTGTCTCCAAAACCTGTAGTTAGATAGGGAAGTTTGAACGTCTGCCACTGAGTAAAGAGAGTAACTCTTTTTAGCTGGATCATGTGGTAAAGTCTTGGCTTCACTGAAATAATTGTTGAAATTAACCCTGACTTCAAAGGAGATTGTAATCTCTTCAGAAACAAGTCAGTGTGACAGGGTGGCACAAAGAATGGCAAAGCTATTTTCTTTTAATGTGTACAGTACAGCACTTGAAGCGATCGCTGCAAAAGACGGTGCTGCAAACCGGCAAGGATGGAGAGGGTGTTGCATAGTGGTGTCCCAGCTTCCGTGCCTTGCACGTCTTTCAGTGATGCTGTACAAGCTTTCACCTGTCTCATCTGTGACATAAACCCAGTACTGTGAGACTTTTGTTTAAAATAAGGGTTGCAATGTATGTGGGAGCTATGAAGAACTGTCAGCTGAGAGCTGAGGCTGAGGGTGGAATTCACAGCGTCTCTCTTCTGGGCTTCATGAGGCTGCATAGCACAAGCGAAAGAGTGTATGTAAGTTAAATTTGCATGAATTTAAGCTACTCTGGAAGTATGATTATTGTCATCTGTCTGCTAAAATGCCACACATGCAAACACATACACACACAACAAGGTAGCTTTAAAATAAGTCAGGCCATGAGTATGTGAGCTACTGTATGCGTGTCCTTACCCGGGGAAGGAGGTGCAACTCCCATTTGTTTCCAGAGGCAACAAAGTGATAACTTGTAACAGAGCCTGCAGGTTCCCTGGTGCTTTGAATGGGACGGGCTTTTCTCTCGGAAGAGATCTGCAGTCCAGTTCTTCCCTGGGTCTGTCCTAACAAGCATCGGTTTCATCATGTGCTCATTTGGTCTGAATTAGCTGCTCCTGTAGGTGCTAATCTCTCACAGATACAGGCTTTTAAGGTTGCACTTTCAAAAAAAAAAGTAGTTATACATCTGGCAATGTGTGTTCAACAAAGAGCCACAGGTTCTCAATGGCCTAAGTGTGTTCTTCATCTGGAGATTGAAGAGGACAGTGGGCTTTGGGGGAAATTGTTCACAGAAATGCTGCTATTGCAGAGAATTGCTTGGAAATTTAAAAGTATTGTGTCCTCTACTCCTGACATATCCTGGGTTAGTCATTCCTTATGAGGAGTTGCTTTGCTGTTGAATGGTCTTGAGGAATAACCAATCTGTAACTTTGCAAATGCATACCTGACAGGGGGGGTTGTTTATGTGTGCTAAATGACCCTCACTACAAATTAAGTAAGAGTATGTCATTACTTAAATTTTTATTTCCATTAATATTATTCAATTAGCCAAGCCATTGGGTGCACAGAAACATTTGTTTAAAGCCTGTAACTGACAGTAAAGTATCATATACTGAAACATTATCAGCAAATAATTTGCTATTGAATATAGAGCTTGTTTTTCTAAGTATGGGACACATTCCTTCCACAGCCCAAGTGCATCAGAGCTGTGGCTGCAGATACTTGGGTTTGGATGGGAGCAGAACAGAGAGACTACATATTCATATAAACCACCATAAACAGAACCATCTCAAACTGAAATCAATGGATAAACTTAGACTGATTTCTGTAGCAAAGGACTATATTCCTTGTCTTTTTAAAATTTACTTTATTTGCACACCATTGTGAATTGTCAACAGACTGGGTTTTTAACTTCTTGCTGTGTGTATGGATATTGCAGATGAAATCCTGGACATACTGAACGTGAGAAGGAAAGACAACTCTGATTGATAGTAGTGAAGACTTCAGTTTTATTTTACCTTTCTGCACATACAAGAGCAGTACCATGAACACAGTCTGAAAAGAGGCTCTGAAGATAATAAGGAGCATCTAAAATATGAATACTGCCATGCAACAAATTGTGAGGCATATTTCTATGACACAGTCTCATTTCAGATTCATTTTAATTCCTTGTCAGTTATTTTCCTGTACTTCAGCATATCTGATCATTTAGTCCTCACTGTTTTAAGTGGGGGCAGTAGCTATGCAGCAGTAGGAATATTTGGCTTTGCTTACTAGATCCTGTATTCTTCCATATGGAAAATTTCTACTTCTTTTCAGTTCTTAGCTTAACTTTTCCTTCTCATGCTGTGGTCTCTTATTTTCAACACATTTCTGAAATGTCTTTCAAAAGCAGAGAAAAGATCTGTAATATATTTTCAGTCTTCTTTAGGCTGGAAAGAAGAGAGAGCTAGAGAGAGCAGCAGAGGAATCTGTTAACAAAAGAAAAAATAGGATGTATAACTGGATGTTGGGAGGGAAGGTATAATAAAACCAAGACAGTAGAGACATGGCAAAATGCAACTGGGTAAGTACGGCTATGAATGCTGCTTATAAGTTGGGTTTTCCATAGAAACTGCTAAACATTTTAAGTGTGGTTTAAGAGAGAACTGTTCTCTTTATCATGCAGTAATTTAAACACAGACTTTGCAATCACATTATCTGGTGTTTTCCAGTGAACCTGAAACCAGGATATCTAGTGGACCAAGAGCTCCAAAGTGTAATCATTCACTTGTGTGCTTGCTTACAGTTAGATCTTGGTAGCACAAAGAACTAAATTAACAACTTACTTTTTCTGTTTTGTCTTTTGTTTTAAGAAGCAATGGTGGATGTTGCAGCTTAGAACTGTAAAAGCTACACAGCTTAATTTGCAACCTTTGAACCAAAGTACTGTACGATTCTGGCCTGAGTTTCTTTTGCCATTTTTGGAAATTATCTTGTTTTGTTACAAGAATGATTTAAGTTGCAAGTGTCATAAAAGTTCACCGAAGTCCAGACCAACTGTACTGGGAGAAGGTTTGTTCCTTAGAATGATCTTGTCAGCATTCAAAATTCTGTGCTTTGCACTTTTCATCCTTTATTCTTCTGCCATTCATGTGCCTAGGGGTGTGTGGGAGGCTGATTGTTTTTCCAAACTAGACCTAATAAAGTAAGATTTTTTCTTCCTCACCAGATAAGTGGCCGGCCTATTACAAAAATTTTTTTCAAGTATTTTTAAAGTTGAATGGACACAAGCCACAGTTTAGCTTAGTGACCTTAGTGATCTGATGGAACAACAATGACATTCTGCTTCACACTTAAGGAAACTTAACATAAAAGGAAGCAGAAGACTGCACTTGTTCATGTTATTCCAGTGTATTGGATAATGAGGATTGTTCTCCGTTTAACCTGATCTCCAAGGCATAACTTCCATTGGCTTTAGGCAAAGGACAAACACACCTTAATGGAGAGAAGGGCAAACAGAATAATGCCGTAATTATCGAGTATGAAATAAATGTGTTTCCAAGACAGCATCACCTCATTAAAAGTAAAATACCATGTTGTTTTTTAGCTCACATTTTCCCTCAAGCCTTTTCTAGTTCGTATCTGTTTGTCTGCAGTTGGGGTGATTGATAGCCGTTAGTCAAATCCAGTAACTGTATCGGTTTGTGGTTGGAGATGAGTGGTAAGTGCCAGGCCATTCACTTGTGGTTTTCCTTCTAGCTTCCAGCTGTGCCAGACTTTCAGTCAGAGGAATAGATCTGTTGGTAAGGGAAGCCGTTGATAAACCATAGAAACCAAAAACTGCCACTACCCATGACAAAAAACCAGAAGGGAATCCTGAAGCAGTGGTACAAAGCCCCACAGAAATGGTGTTAGCTGACCAAGTTTAATTTGACTGTTAGGTTCAGGTGTGGGGTCATGTCAGGCCAGGCAATGGCCAAGGGACTGGGACTGGGCTGGCAGCCAGTGGCTGCACACAGCCCAAGCCCAGATGGGACCTGCCAAGAGAGGTCTCCTCCTGGAAAGCCTCCCATAGGTTCTTCGTTGCAAGTGGCACAACACTAGTCTGAAATCCCCCTGAACACATAGTCCTTAAAAATATATGCATTCCTTAGAGGTACAGTATTCCAGTCTGTGACAATCTGAATTAGTCTGGCCAGAGGTCAGAGGAAATGACCTCGTGGTTAAGAGAAAGACCACAACATGTCAGTCATGATGTAGGTATTTGTAAATCCTTGGTATTAATATCATAGCATTTGTAACAAATATTTGGAAATGCAGCTGGCAGCAGAAACATCTGGATCTGAGCTGTGCTGGGCACAGCTGCTGGCCAGTTGCTGTGAAGGTGCACCACCTTTGTGTCTTCTGGAGCATCTCAAGTACAAGTTCATGCCTGCGATAAGCCAGAGCAGCCTGAGGGCTGCCTTGGTGAGATCCCCAGCTGCAGATTGTTTTTAGCAGTCACCAGCCAGGGAACAGGAGAGAAGCAGAGCAATGTCATCCATGCCCCTTGCTCTCTAGCCTGAAGAGGGATAGCCAGCTGTACGCTGCCCAAAGACTTTCCGTTTGAAAGGGTCTCCTGGCTCTTTCACACAGCTTCCCTCTGCAGGAACTTGGCTGAGAGAGACTTTGCTTTTTGCCTGGAGTTTGGCCGGGGGAAGCTCTGTGTACTTTTGTTTGACTCGTAATACAACTAAACATTGTTTTTATTTACTTTTCTCTTTCATAGGAAAATGGCTACAAAAAGGTATTTAAATTCCTGGGATCCTTTCCTGGACACTGTTGAACTCTGGAGAGGGGGTAAAAAGATTAGACTTTAACCGTGATTCATGTTGTTGAGCTCCCAAGTGTAGAAGATTTTTTTCCAAATTGTCTAGTCGGACATTTTGATTTGGGCAGCCTTTACTGAGTTTTCTGTGTTTGATTGTCCAGAAAAGGAATCTAATAATTAACTACCATTGGTCAGTCATAAAGACAGTATGTACTAGTTGAGAAGTATATAGGACAAATCTGTCTCGTGTTTTTCAACAGCTTCAGACTAGCACTTCTCCATATCTAATTGGTCACCAAGACTGTTAGATGTTCTTTCCATCTAAGAAAACCCCATAAATGTGCATGAGAGAAGTGGAAAGCAGACAGACCTAAAGGAACAGACAATCTCTGGAGTTTAAAAACAGCTAAGGATAGCAGAGCAAAATATAACAGCTTTCTGAGACGTTGTACTACTTTGTACCAAGTAAATGATTGGCTGTGAGAGGAGACCTCAAAATGTCAATGAGAAAGGAAGAAGTTTGATGCTTAGATTTCTGGAAAGCAATTTCTCCAAGGGAATCACGGTGCCCAAAGGCAGCTCCCCACTGCCTCTGTGGAAAAGCTTAGCTACGCTGCAGGGTTCAGACCACTGCAGACAACTTGCCAGCTGGTCTAGGAGTCTGTGCGTTGTCTGTAGTTGCAGATGTCAAAGACCTAGATAGAGTCCTAAGTTGGTGAGGAAAGGGAGGTGGCCACAGCCTCTCCTGTGTGCATGTGCCACCTGCCACAGAGCAGCACGTGTTACCCACGTGTAGCTGGAGCCACCTTTGCCATCAGGGGTCTGGTGTTGGCAGGATACAGCTCACACTAAGTCACTGTAGTTCCTGTCCCTTCTTCCTTTGAAGCCAGAGTTCGCCTTGTGCTATGAAAGCATGTGTTGTTGCATTGCTTCTGACTTTTGTTTGCACAAGGCGTATGGCACTGCCATTACATTTGCTTGCTTGCTCTGCCTGGGCAAGCTCTGTACAAATGAGTCCATGTGAGACACAGCCACCATGGTATGCTGACTGCTAGAGACAGAGCCAGGATTTGACAAGTAGAGCTCTTGGTGTGAGCATGTGACCTGCCTGGCTGCTCTCCTATGCTTGTGGCATGCTTCATTTTGCAGTGTTTTAGGAACCATCTGTCTGGCATGGTCAAACCATGTGACTTCTTCCAGAAACGCATACATAATTTGCTCTGCTTTCCTTTTATAGATGCACTGAATACATTCTGTTCAGATGCAGCTCTAAGACAAACTCTGAGAAAGTATTTCTTCTTTTACTTAAATATTCTCCATATTCATAGCTTCTCTCGTAACATATTAAGTTTGCCAGTAGCAAGTGCTTTTGGAATATAGACATTTGTCAAATAAGAATTTCATCCAAGGGATTACTTCATTTCCACTCATTTATTCTACTGAGCTGGAGTAAATTGGCCTGAAGATTCAGTTACTATTGATTTTCACTGAGTCTGAATCAGTTACCTAAAGGTACATGACTCAATGAGCTATATCATCCAGAATTTCACCAACTACAGTGAATTATCAGATCTTTTTTATTAGATTATGTCCATGAAACAGGTTTTATGATTATGTCAGTACAGCATACACACTGTTCTATACAATTGAATAATTTTTTAAGTGCTCTTTATATCCAAACAATTTGAGAGCAAGCTTTCAGCATCTAAAGAAGTATACATAGCAGGAGATTTTTCTGTAATGTTTCTATCTGTAGCTGTTAAATTAAGCCTGTTTGGCAGTGATGAATCATACTGTGCTGCTGTAAGAATGAAGATACTCAGTTAAACCTAGATCTCATCAGACCATTAGCAATGAAAGAGTGCATATGCAGAGTCAGAACCACATTCTAGGTGGGTGTCCTACCCACTCAAGCACAGAAACAGGCTTGCTTGCTTCTCTCCTGCCTTGGAATCATTTTTTGATTCCTGAGAAGTAATTGCAAAAGGAGAGGTGGTGTTGCTCATCTCCTAGATCTTCCACGAGTTTGATTTCAAGGGCATTTTGCTGGAAGGTGCGAGTGGATTTTAAAGAGGGCCCAGACTTTTTAGCAAACTCTCTATTTTTGGCAAACCTGCCAGCCACAACTGTATGAAAAGCGAGGCATAAAATGGCTTACCATGGGAAGAGGCTTTTACTTGATTATTCACTTACTCCAGAAGAGGATTCTGGTTTTTTCTTTAATTCTGAACAAATTAGATTGGGTTTTTTTCAGAAATGGCAGCCATCTCCATCTGGATCTTGAGGAACTCCTTGTAGTGTACATGAAGGTGGTGAACACTGTGGTGATATGGGGACAGAAAAGTTCCAGATATGGGGTGATTCAAGGAGCTACATGTGCTCAGTACTTCAAGGACTGAGGAAGTGTTCATTCTGTAAATACAGAGTTGTGTGCTCTTCCCATTAAAATGATGTCAAAAGCCAATAGAGTTGTGCCACAGACAACACAAAAGCAAGGCTTCTGGTGCAGTAATGGCAAAGCAGAAACCATAGCATCAAAATTGTTGCAAAAATAATTTGGGGAGCCTTGTAACACACAAATCTGGAGCACAAAATGTGCTGCAGCTGCATAGAGGAGGGTGGTATCTGAGCAGTGTCACCACCTGGAAGTTAGGTTTTGGGTTTTCTCTTTAATATAAAAATAAACTTATGCTTTCTTTTGGTCAGGATTCAAGTGGGAAAAAAGATTTTATGTGAAATCACTAAAAGCTGAACAGGATAAATAACCAGAGAGCTCCTAATAGGTGAACTCAGATTACTGTGCACTGTTATGGGCCAGTAAATGTAAATTTCACAGCTTCTCAGCCTGAGTAGAGTGTACTGCATGGGACAAAGTATTGCTTAGGGCAAAGTTGTGTCTAGTTTAACTGGCCTTTGAAAACTGTATCAGTTTTCCTTGCATGGTTGCTGTACTTATCTTTCTACCTTTAATGCTTACCTCAAGCTTTTCTGCAGGTGTTTATTAATTCACTGTAAGCCAGCACAGCTGCTAAAAATTATTTTCTTCACACCATCCTTCTAATCCACTTTCATCTCTTTTGACACTCAGACTCAGCAGCTGGGGAAAAAGGTTGAAATTGAAATTTAACCTCTGCTCACAGAACAGTTTGCCATTTAGTACTGAAATGTTTTCCCTGCCTTTCTTGTCTGAAGGGTTGTAATCCACTTGAAGAGTTTTTTTCTGACCAAGAGGGTTTTATTACAGCTGAAGCTGATGACACATATTAGTTGTGGGTGGGCACAGTTCTGATGTTTCACGTTTTTCTGAAAATTTAGAGAGGCTTAGAGCAACAGGTGCCATTAACACCTAATATGGAGGCAAATGAAGTGGTCGCAAATCAAAGCATGTATTTGATGCCACACAGGAGTAGCTGAAGCCCACATGGAGGGAAAACCCAAGGATTCTCTCTTAGCCTTTAATGTTTTCTCAGAAGGGAAAAAAATATCACTTTTTATTAGATTTCATTCTGTATTGAGAATTTTATGTTCTAGATTGTGAGAACATCTTTGAATTCTATGTTTCCCATGAAACATGGAAATTTGACATCTCTTGAAGCTCCCTTCTCTGAAGTCTCACAGAGTGCCCATGTGCAGCCTCCATTACCTCATTGTCACGCTGTCACTATACTACTGCAGCTGATAGAAAAGATTGACTTTCAGAATTTCTCTGATGCTTTTATAGTCAGATACTTGCATTTTGCCTTACTCTTCCCAGTTCTAGAGTATATTGGTGGGGTTTTTTTTAAGTTAGACTAGTAATTTAGTCAAATAGATGTACCGTTTTCTGTGTAACTCATAATGGTGAAAATAAAACATCATTTATGACATCCTTTCCCATTAATTTTTATTAAGTATTTAGAGTGTAAGCTCTTTTATCTATACAGTATATTTTAGTCTGTGAAGATCCTTGCTTAGCATTACTAAGATAGAGATAAAGCCCTAGAAAACCTTGGAACGCATATTTGGATGGTAATTTACTCAGTATCTTTGGGCAGATTGAATGAACCAGTATGTATGGTATATGTGTTCTGTAACTTTCTTCTCCCTTTGATAAGGAAGAATCACAGGTAGGTAAGAGTTAGTTTCCTTTGGGCAATAATTATGTGTGCAGAGTCTTTCACTTGATACAAGAATGATAACAAGGTTAGACATTTGGTTTAAAAGACTGTATTCCAAGAGAAGTCAACCTAATGGCACAAGACCTTTTAGCCTAAAGCTTTACTGTGAAAGCAATCTGATTGAACATACCCAGTTTGTGGAACATTATTGAATTTTAGTTAGAGGGCCTCAGACTTTAAAACCTGTTTAAATCCATGACCTTGATTAAAACTTGTCCAGCATTAGAGGCACTCTCGAGCAAAGCCCATTTTAAAAGGGATTTTTACATCAGTAAATATGGTAAATGTCAACTGATGAGCTTTCTCGAAGTAATCTTGGAATTGCAAGTAAAGTTGTGGAACTACAAAAAAATTAATTCTGTATCTCTGAAAACTGTGATTTGAATAGATTTTCAGTGAAATTTCATACAGGATAAAGGAGTAGATACTTCACGTAGAAGACTGCTTTCATTTCATTTACATAATTGATAAAGACTAGGAACAGACTGAAACTCCTCTTGCTTGCCTTGATGATTGGTCTTTTGCTGTGATAGAGATGTTCTAAAACCATTTCTTTGAAATACAGCATTAAAGAGCATCTTCATATTCTGGCTAAAATGTGTCATTTTGGAGTGCTGTCTGCTAGATTTTTAAGGAGTAAATTATGAGTGAAATTTCTGAGGAGTAAATTATGAATGAAATGAAAGAAGTGGTGAAAAACAGTGTTCTGGAGGGAGGATATAAATCTGTTCAAGGAAACTATGGGCAAATTTGTTCACAGGCATGAGGAGCTCTGCACAGGTGCACACACACTGCCTGCACACAGTGCCCTGCACACTGATTGGCACCATTGCTTGTTTGAGTGAACAGGAGAGTGAGGAGCCCTCTTGGCTCCTATCCTTCCACATAAGACAGCCTTTATCTAATCCATACCTCAATTATTGCCTTCAGACCCCACAACTGAGTTGCACAAGAAGGCCAAAGCTGTGTGACAGTTTTAAAGAGTGCACGTTTAAAAAGGGGATATGAAATAAATTCATGAAAGGGAAGAGAATGCATCAAACTAAATAAGTGGTTGTGGGAAGACCATGACCATATTTTAATGTGTCATATCAGTATTTCTTTCTGATGCTGCTTTCAAAAGGCAGAAGCCTGCAGTTTAGTTATGTCATTAAATTTCAAACTGATGATGGACAAGTAGATGTAATTTAACTGTGCAAAGTGATGAGATGGGTGTTTAATACACAGACCAATCATATTGCTGGTAGGACTCTCAGTACAAACAAAAGGAATGCTTCTTTTTCCACACTGAGCAGAGACCACACTTTTTTTTCCCTTCCCTTTTTCCAAGGTCAGTTGTGTATATATTTACAGAATTTCCTTCAAATGTTGGGACAGTTTTCAAGGTGTCACTATTATATCATGCTTCCTGAGTTGAGATAATAACCCTTAAAGCCCTAGTGAAATAAACCTACAAATCTTGCGGGGAAACAAATGTCCACAGATAAGACAACTGTGACGTGCGTGCTGAAAGAGTAAGTGAAGGACGCGCAACCTATCAAGGCTCTTCTCTTTCAAAAAATAATGTTCAGTGATGAATTCTGAAGCAGTTCTGCCCAGGAACAGATGAGATCTGCCTGTGCTACGGCATATTCTGGTCAAAGATAATATCCACACTTACCTTACTTTTGGGAATTTTATATGTTTGGGTACATATATATATGTATAGACATACATAATGCATGTATCCTTCTCTTGAAGCATGATTTTTTTTCTTAGAAGAGGTTTGAAACCAGATCTCAATTGGCTTGAACCTGGGGCCATTGATGTCTGTGATAAAGCTCCCTTTTATGTCAGTGATGGGGGACAAGGCCCATGATTCTGCTCCAAGGCCACCTGGGACTATGCTTGCATGAAAGGTTTCAAGCAAATTTTAAGCATCCAGAGAAAGATGTTATATTTTCCCTTACTTACGGAGGTCATTATGTAGATTGGATCAACTTCACTCTACACAGTAGGCTGGCCCTGCTTTGGTCATAAAGCTGTACAGGATGCCTCTGTTTGGTTTCCCTTTTACTAACATTTCCCTTTCAGTTGCACATACAAAGGGAACATGCATGTCCATCTGAAATTGGGCCCTTCCTTGCTCACTTCTGTCTGCACCCAGCTCTGAAAGCTCTTCGTTTTCTCAGTCCAAGAAAGAAATCCTGTATGTTTCTTATGAACACACTGTGTGTGCACTTGGGGATCAGAATATTATCTTAATTTCTAGAATTAATTTACTTCATTTTAAATAGCAGTGGTGAGCAAATTCAACACACTACAGAACTGGAAGCTTGCAAAACTACCTCTTTTTTATCTGCTGCTGTCTACTGGGTGACATGAGAAACTCCAGGGAAAATAATAATTGTTGCAGGTTGCAATGCATTAGACCTGGTTTTAATAATAGTTCAATACTGACATAGCCCCATCTTAGAGCTCTTATTAATGATTGTGATACTATAATACTTGAAGACTGATAGATTTTTGAATGAAAGAAATTGGGCTTTTAAAGACTAAAATGAGAAACTCAAGATGGCTGATCTGGTTTCTGTCAGATTTTAGCTGAAGAGTTATTTCCTCAATTGTAATGTTTTATCTATGTCATCTTTCTTCTTACATATTGGAGGAGAGAAGATAAGTTTCATAAAAGTTTTGAGCAATTTATGATCAAGTATAATAACCTCTACATGAAGAAACGTCTTCCTATGCAGCGTCTGGCACCCACCCACATAGAGATATTATTAAAGGGAAAGGAGAGAGAGAAGTACAAGAAAATGTTAGGTTTAAAATGAGAACTCTGAATTACACAACAGCTGAGGCAAGTCACTTGTGACTGGAAGTGGGTAACTGTCCAGAGCATGAAATGTTGTCAGCATGGCCTGTTTTCAGATTAAAGTTTTATATTGTACCTTATTCATCTTACATACCAGAAAGGCCAATGATCTTCATCTTTAAAAGGTGATACTTTTTTTTTCCTTGCTTTACTTTCTCTTTTCATACTATAGTACAGACTTGTCCCGGCAATTTGTCAAAGAGAAGCAGTAGTAGGAACAAGAGTGGCTAGGAATCAGCTCAGAAATAATCCCTCTGAATAAAGGTTTCCACAGGACAGTCCAGATCATGTTATTTCAAGTCATCTCATAATTTCAGTTTTAGGTCATGTTTGGTTTTAATTCTTAAAATGAAAATATTTTCTTCATAACAAGTAACTAAGAATCTGACAGATTATTTACCAGATATTCACATTTTGTAATATGAAAAGAAAAAAACCCAGCCCATCCTTTTAATATATCTCTGACTATGTAGTTTGGCAAGTTTCCCATGGCATGATGCAGGATTCCTTGGCAAATGTTACTTGGCTTTAGCTTTTTTAATTTCTTCACCATCACTTTGTTGCTCTTATACACACAGACATACAAACTCCTAAACTTAACTGCTACAACACTATCAGATTCTAAAATTTCATGTACAGCTTCCATGAGCTGTTGCTATACCATTTCTCTTTACATTTTTTTCTTCACTACAACAAATAATCATGGACTTTCAACACCTCCCTCATTTTGTATAATGCCTTCAAAGCTGCAGCTACCTGTTGTGAATTCACTGCTCTTCTTCCCAGAACAGCTTCTTGGCATCTTCTCAACCAGAGTGTCTAAGCCCCACCTGCCCAAAAATCAAGTTGTACCTTTCCCACCCATGATGTTCTTCTCATTTTAGGGACTTCTTGTAGGACTTCCCTGAGTACACATGGATCAGCAATATACAAGCTTTTCACTAAGAATATTGTATATATTCAAGTTAGTAATTAAGAGATTATCCTTATCATTTTTCTGTGATAACAGGGAAGGGGATGTGTCCTAGTTTGGACAAATTTGGAGGAAAATATCCTCTGATAGAAGTCAAGTTACAACCACCCCTCCCCCACCAGGTCCGGGAAAAAAAATTTTCCTTGAAGGAAAGTGAAAGGGATAAAAGCTATTTATTTAACAAACACACAGGAAAAGAATAATAATGCTAAATAATAAAATTTTCTCACTGTGGAGAGAAAAAACCTGAGAAGATTTCAGAGTCCTTCTGTAGGTGTGGTCTCTCCTCCTCGGAGCTGGGTCGGTGAGGGCCCACCCCCCCCCGGGCCTGCAGGAAAAACTTCTCCCGATGTGTTTAGATGTTGTTGAAACAGTCCAGAAGAGAAGAAGAAAAAACCAAAATCCTAGGAAAACAAAGTTCAACTCTCCGTCTCCCGCCGGGGAAAAAGAGAAGAGCCGAAAGAAAAAGTTGGCTGAAAAAAAAAAAAAAAACAAAGATACCGCAGAAGCAGAGGAGTATCTCTGTGTCCTTGAAACAACTGCTTTGAAAAGTTTTCTGTTTTTGTTTTTTTTTTTCTGTCCCTCTCAGGCTCAGTTTAAAGACACAGAAAAGATTGGTGGGCATAGGGTAGTGATAGGGGATACACATCATAAAGTCACCCCAAGACAGGATGGAATTCCTAACTGCTGTTGTCACCACAATGAGCAAATGAACTAGCAGAAAGAATCCAGGTAGTTATTTTGGAAGTTATTTCTTATATCTGTAAAGATACTAGGCTTGTGTAGCTTTGGAAGCGCTTGTATTGGCAACTCCAGAACTGTCAGGAGAGCTCAGTAATATATTTTGGTTAGAAAGTGAATTTCTTACCTTGTTTTCACTCCTCAGTACAGTTTTTCTTCACGTGATCTTTCTTCCATGTGTCCATTTCACCAGTGTCGAAATTGAAAGATAGTTTCCAATCAGAATGTCACTAATTATTTCAAAATGTCAGTCACTGTCAAAAAACCTGCAGACATCTTTTCCTGTGCACGTGGTTTTTTTAGATTTTTTCCTTGTGTCTGCACTGTAGTTTGACAGAACAGTGCATATCAATATCTTTAATTCCAATCTTTATGAAAATTCTAATTTTCCTTATGAAAAGCTTTAGATTCTCTTTGCTTTGTAGACCAAAGACTGAAAGTAAAAGTTAGAAGTAATGTGGCCAGTTTACAGTTAAAACTCATTTATCTCTTGGGTGTCATTGCATTTTCATTGCATACAATACTTTAAGAATTGCTTTGGCATGTCCATAGAGTTGCACCAGGGAAAATTCTTTCATGGAGACTTGCTTAGGAAATGTTTATATCTCAGCTTGTACTGAGTAGCACAGACATGAAACACAATGTGTACAAAATAAAGTACTCAACTTTTCAGATGCTAATATCCAGTTCAGATAGAAAGAATATTCAGTGAAGGTGAAACTCAGCATGAGCGTGAGCAAAAGCATGAGCCAGGTCATGGACAAGAGAAAAAGAGCCTAAAGTTGGTAAATGGTTAAATCTAGTTTGTTCAGGTATATATAAGCATGAGAGCCTTTTGGCCGGAAAACTAGTGGTGCAAGCCCTTTTAAACTATAAGCAGATGGTAACATTTTCAGGATTTGTGAGGTTTTCCATTGCAACCTTATGTTGTGATCCATATTTTTATTTCTGTACTATCACAGAAACACAGAATGGTTCAGATTGGAAAGATCTCTGGGTATCTTCTGGTCCAAGCCCCCTAGCTCAGGTAGGACCACCTAGAACTGGTTGCCCAGGACCATCTCTAGATGGCTTTTGAATATCTCCAAGGTGGAGATATCTCCACAACCTCTTCAAGTAACTAAGCCAGTGCTCGGTCAGCCCCACAGTAAAAAATTGTTTTCTTATGTTCACAGGGTGTTCCTGTGCTTCTGTTCATGCCCACTGCCTCTGGTACTGTCGCTGGGCACCACTGAAAAGAGCCTGACTCCATCTTTTTTGCACCCTCCCTTTGGTGTATATATATATATATATAAAATCCCCACTGAGATTGTCTTTTCTAGGCTAAACAGTTTCAGCTCTCTCAGCTGTTCCTCATATGTCAGGTAATCCAGTTCCGTAACCATCCTTATGGCCCTTTGCTGGCCTCTCTCCAGTATGTCCATGTCCCTATTGTACTGGGGAACTCAGAACAGGACCCAGCACTCCAGGTGTGGCTTCACCAGTGCTGAGCAGAAGGGAGGAATCGCCTCCCTCAACCTGCTGGCACTGATGTTCCTCATGCGGCCTAGGAGTTATGTGCATTTTTGTGTTGGACTGACATATGAAACAGTAGATAGATTTATCCTGTGGAAATAGTCACAATGCAGACTCACAGGTAATATCCATTTAATTGTGCAGCTGCACATTTTGTACCTCAGGAACTAAGGTACTTACTGGCTCAGGAGGAGTTTATTTTAGCAGCACAGGGCAGTAATGCAATGCTTCTGTCATATCTTCGTATCTGTACGCTAAGGGCATTGTGGTCCTACAGTAGACACGAAAAGGCTTTTCCTCCATACAGTGGGCATCATTCCAGAGGCACTGGATAATGGCCTAGCTCCAAGGCCAGGAGAAGGAGTAGTCAAACAAGATGGACACCTGCATATTCCCTGTAACATTTTCCTCGTTCTGTCTGCCTGGAAAAATCAAAGAAGCAGCAACCAACAAAAATGGGAAGCATCTGAGACTTTTTGAGCAAACAGGGAAATTAAATGTCATAGGTGTACTCCAAATCTTTTTGTCCCATCTTCTTCCCTGCTTGGTGTGTGTTTAGTAACAATAATGGTGTTGGAGCCTTCAGAGCATGAATTTTGTAGCAAGCAAAGTTGGGGATGTTTTAAGAGGATTGAGGAACCACACAAAAGGCAAATAAATCCCCATGGATAGCTCTTTCATCCATTGGAATATCCCTCTTTCCTGAGATACATGTACTCACAGATTTTAGGTATTTTTTGAAGCCAGAGGACAGACGCATGTCCCTTGCCACAGGACAGAAACCCAGCTCCATGCCTTTCCTGAAGAAAAAAAGAAGGAATTCTACAAAATCAGGCTCCAGAATTTAACCAGTCTTATACATATGCTCAAGAAAGGACTTCTGGATCAAGCTTGCATAAATAAGCCTCAGGGAGTGAGTGGGTGTATGAGTCAAGTGAAAGATACCAAGAACAAAGGTGAAATTTTACTTTTCTGTGACTGCTGAGTATGCTTTCAATTCAAAGGTGGTGGGACAGCTGATGTCCACCTTTAAGAATCTTTAAAAAATTGTCTTGAGGTGAAAGTTTTTATGTGTAGTGGACTTGCAGAGCTGTCAAGTCATTACAAAAGAGTAACTAGTGCCAAAATGTGAAATGAGAACTTCATACAGCTGCTGATTAGGGGAATCTTATTTCCCCAATCATCCATTCAATATTCCAATTGAACCTCTAGCCAAAATTCATGAGGCAAATTTCATTTCATTAGTGGTGCCTAACCTGGAGTTGGCATCCTGTTGTAGTCATGATGGTGGCATGGATAGGAAGCTGAAAGATGAACTAATAACACTTCATTATGATGAAATATCAAAGTATGTTGGAAGGTCACCTTGTGTTGTATAATTACACTTTCAAAAGAATTTAAATTCTTACTTCAGCCCTTAGTGAATTTGAGACAGCAGCAATGATGGGAAAAACTTTCCTTAAACATCCCAAGAATTGTACTTGTTTTGGCATGACACTGCCTAAGGTGATTTGCGAACAAGGCTGCCTTTGCCAAGTTTTCACATTAATGCAGGGTTCAGCATACATTTTAAAACATTAAATCTGCTTTCCATTTGCATAGATATGATTATTTGAATATGTAGATTGTGTTAGTTTAAAGGGCCCCAATATTCTAATGCTGGAGCCAAAATTAAATATTCAAAGTAACTGTATGTAATAATTTCAAGCAGTATTTCAAAAAAATGTCTAAGGTAATACTGCTTGACTTTGGAAGATACAGAGTGTGTCTGCTGCCACAAACAATGCTAGGATTGTAGCTATTGAATGTTTTGAAAATCAGGCTCAAAACCTAGGGCAGAAGTAGATGCTCCTGTCTGAGTGAGTTAAGCTTTGTGCTTTTCTAGAAGCCAGTATTGCTATATACCTTAAAGCTTAAAAAAAATACAGAAATCCCAAAGTATGAGTTGCAATGGTCTTATCAAAGTGGCTACAGTAAGTAAATATCATGTATCCGGGAAGAAAACGTCCCATTATTTATGATTTATTCAGAATCAAAATACATAAAGCCCTTTATGGACAAATAACAGGCTACCACATTTTACTCCATCCGATCAAATCCCATGTCAGATGGTTTCAAATCAGACGATTAAGTTGTTCTCTCAATGTCCCTGCACATATAAGTTGATACGACATGACCTGGATGGCAGCACACAAGAAGGAGGCAAAATGCATGTTTAGTTCATCAAAGAACAGCTTGTCTTGCTAGTTCACTGCTTTCTTGGTGGCCCAGATTTCTGAAGAGATTGTTATGTCTAACTAAGAAATGTCGCAGTGCTCTGTGTCTACTTACTGTATTCGGAATGGACCCACAAGACAAGCAGTGACATGGAGCTCTGCTGCCTTTGTGAGAGTGTCAAGGTGGAAAGTGTCATTTTTCAGCATTAACTCATGGTTAGCAAAAGGATATCCAGATCCTACACCTGCTCCTACATATGGGCAATGAGAGGGGAAGGACCATAGCGGACTACTCCTTGTTCTCCACTGTAGATGGGAGAGATCTCCTCCTATGACAAGCTGCAGTGAAATGATGCCTTTGGCTGTCACTGGTGTCAGGGACTTCTGTCAGACAGAAGAGGAGTATGCGGAGAGAGCCAGGAGAGTGTATGTTTCTCCATAACCAGAGACTGCCAGTGAAAGCATGGGATTATGCATTGTTCATCAAGTCACTGTGTCTCAGCTGAACAGTTTCAGAAACTGTAACCATGAGTTTACAACATACGCTGTACTTAGAGAGCCGTGATCCAGAAGAGGGGGACAGCCTGGCTATCAGTCGACCCAAGTTACTATCTCAGTTTGCAGTGTGTGTGACTCGTGTTTCTTGGAGTAATCTACCATTTGTTGAACCAAAATGGTACATGACATCTGTGGCCTGATCTTCACAGCATAAGGATCTTGGCTGGATCCTTACTCATCTGTCAGTAAAATGTTGGAATATCTTGGGAGTTTCAACATAAAATTGCACTGTTGTTCACACCTTACTGAATTCAACACAAAGCTGGCAATACAGTCATACTGCCATACAAATCAGAATTTCATATTTTACATTGGCACTATGGGGTGATAGTATTCTATACATGAGTGAAAATATTTTAAATTGCACTTTGAAAAGAAGTGTGTCTGAAAGTATTTTTAGTCACTGTTTTTTTCTAAAAGCCTATGAACATTCAGCCTAACAATTTGTTTCTTTCCTGAACATATCTTTATTTATGCAGCAGAAGTATTCCTCTACTTCAAGGTAAATTCTGTACCGTTTCACACCCCATTGTTTACAGATCTTCATGAATCCATTGTCATTTATTTGGCCCCTTAAACCTAGGAGCACATTTCCAGTATACAATATGCAAGAAATATAATTTTGAATTTATATTCATAATATTTAATCTCTAATTTTATTATGTTTTCACGAATTGCATGACATTCATTCTGTTTCTCTTAGCAGCTATTTTAGTGTTCTTTGTAGTGAAAACTGTTTTGTTAATGATATAATTCATAGGACAGTATTAGTTGAGGGAAAATTATCTCATTCATGCAAAAGGGCACAATTAAATTTTCAAAAGTAGTGTATTCAAAAATATGTGTCATCTGTCCCCTTTTCTTACCAGTTTTAGTAGAAACTTGAAAGGTTCACTCACAGCATGGAAGGAGAAGATATGAAGTCTCAAAAAACCCCCACGTTTTCACCCTGCATTGCCAGCTGTCAATGACAAATACAAATTTACATTCATTAAAGCAAGTCACGTCCTAAAAACTTATTTTTATTTTTCAGACCGCTCTTCCGTGGAAATTCAGACGTTGATCAACTAGGAAAAATCTTTGAGTAAGTAATAACTAGTTGCCTTATGTCAGTGTCTGTTTAACATTGAAACCCTATGAGGTTGCTTTGCCATGCTTTTATGCAATAATGTGACTAGAACAAAGTATTCCTAGAACATATTTCCTATTTCTGCCATGTGCAACATGATATTTCCGTGTATTCTGTGCCGGAGTGGGAGGAGGAAGCAACATGGAATATAGTTCTGCAAAACTGCCATCATCAGGAAGTTAGGAGGCTTCTGGGTTTGGGCATCTTAAGTCTCTTAAACATGCTGTGCATGTGCCATTCATACAGATTCATAAACAGTTAAGTCCAAGAGATTCTCTTCCTGTAAACAAACACAGAGGTTTTATTTTTCGGTGATTTCTTTGTGCGTTGCAGAAAACAACATTAGAATACATTAAAAGCTGAAGTCTCTTAAGATTATTACCAAAAGCATCTTTGCAGAAAAGACTTTTGAACATCTGAAAATACATTAGCTTTTAAACTGCATTGTGTAGCCTGTTAACAGTCCATATTTTGGTCAGGAAGGTAACTGTGAGAATGGAGGAAACATTTTAACATGTGCTTTCTCAGAGATAAATTGACTGTATTTTAAAACTATTTTACAATTATATGAGTTTATGTTTTTCAGATATATCAAATACGTTAAGGAGGTGGGTAGACTGTAAACTCTCCGAGGTAAAATAATTCTCGTCCAAAATTAGGTTATTGATACTACCAATATGATAATTAAGTAGGATTATATTACTTTTTTTTGTAAAAGCTCTTCAGAGTAAGGAACATTGCTGTGTTTTTAAGAGGCACGTAAATTTAAGATCTGATGTCCATATCGTGTAGTTAGGAAATCAAAGCCATATAGAGCTGGTACCAATCCAGAGAATGAATGTCTGTTTGTCTCTGCACCTCTGACTTCCCTTTCTGTATGGAGGGACTGCAGGGATCCAGGGATCTGGATGAAATAAGAACTAGATAGCACAGAGAGAGAGAGAGAAGTATTATTCCAAAATGTTATTTTCTTGAAGATATTCCAAAGAGAAGATAGTAAAATTTCTAAGAAAAGCTTAAACTGAACAAATAATGAATTTCTCAGTTTAACCATTTTTCCAGTTCTCAAATCATAACGGATCTGTTTCTAAGCATTTTCATTATTTAATGTGGGGTTCCTAAATTGCAGGTCTTGATTTCACACAGTTGACTTCCCTTTCCTGCATACCATACCATGAGTATGTGACTCACTTGTGTGGTTAATTTGTCATGCGCTAAATAGCTCTTCCTGCCCAATCCAGAAAAATCAGTCCTTAAAGTTTACTTCTTCTGCTAAAACTACTACTTTAGTCCTACAATATTCTGCTTTATTAAATGAAGACAGCTTTGATACATACAACATATTCTACAATTTAAAAAGACACAGCTGTGATTTCTTTCATTGGTGACATTTAAGGGGAAAATGAAAATGAACTGGGCTAGGATTAAATGCGTAGCTGCTAGTGGCAGCCTCCAACAGGGATCTTTCCATCCCTAGGGGCTGAGATTACCTGTGCAGAAAAGAATTCACTAAGAAAAGAAAATGCTGTGCTAAATTTAGAAGAAATTCCTTATTGCACATCTACTTAAAGAGCAGGTTTGGGTTTTCT
This sequence comes from Struthidea cinerea, assembly GCA_013397865.1. Lineage (NCBI taxonomy): Eukaryota > Metazoa > Chordata > Aves > Passeriformes > Corcoracidae > Struthidea > Struthidea cinerea. The sequence goes on from VZTI01005074.1 coordinate 2,033,946, forward strand.
TCCTTTGCACAGTTCTTAAATAGTTGAAAAGTTTCTGGTTTGGGTTCTGAGGGGTTATGCCAAGTAGTGTTTATTTTGTGTTTTCACAGCTGGAGAGCCCCCTACAGTTAGGCATAGCTCTTCTTGTAGGAGGGTTGTTTCTTTCTACAGCAGTGACTCATTCTGGAGATCAGTTTGGACAGAAGGAAGTTTCAGGATTTGTGTGCTATCTGGGCTGATGCATTCTTTCATATAATACAGGGCTGTGGTCTGCCTTTGCTTTGCATGTGCATTGTGATTCGTGTCAGTAAAATTCCACTGGGTGTGAGGGTAAATCCCTCTCCTACATGGCCCAAAACATTCTCCTGCTTTTCCAGGACGCTACCAGTGTGTGGCATATCCTCACAGATTTTGCTGAACTGCTATGGTTTGAGCAGACTTGGCTCTCAATGTGATCAATGGGAGTGGAAAGTACTCAGCATTTCTCAAGACCAGGCCTGAACCTTTGGCAGGAGGTGAAACTTAACCAAGATACTCCCAAACTTAGTCACTGAAATGGTGGTGCCACCAGACCATTAGAGTGAGAACAGCTACCCAGACATTCATTCTTAAGGAGGTTTGAGTACTACGTGTGTGTAACTAAATATGTCTCTCCTTTCCACTCTCAGTCTCGTCCAGCCTGCCCCTGTCTGACAGGTTGCCTCCTGGTTTCTCGTCATTAGCTTTGCCTGTGCTTATTCTGCCCTGTTTGTGCTCTGCCGTGCAATTGTTAGAAGAAGTGGGACTAACCAAACACATTTGAATGACAGGTTAAATGTCATTGTTATTTAAAGTACCTGTCTCTCCCATCTGTGATGCTATTTGTATTTTATTTATTATGGGGCCAGATCCTGAAATATCTAATCCAAGGGCTTTAACTGCCTTGGCCAGGGGGGCTGCCCCATACCCACACTGTACCTGGTGATAAACACCAGGTGTGGTTTTTCATACAGATTCAACTTCGTGTTTCCCAAGAGCTGTGATATGTCCAGATGTAGCAGGATTTAATTGTCCTGAGATTGTAATTGCTCTGCCCTTCCAGCCATGCTGTTATTTTGAGGACATATTAATTTTTAGAGGTATTTTAGGTGAGTCAAATTACAATCTAAAATCCATGTAGGTGGAGGTGGGGTAATTCCATTGAGTTCGCTGAGGTAACCTATGATTTGCCTCGGTGTGGTTGGCCCATGGCCTCACCCAGTCTTGCGACAAACTCAGTGAGAAAAAAGGTCAATGCTGCTCCCTAGTGGCAGTGGGCTTTGTGCAGGCCCAAGTATTCCGTGACATTTTTTTAATGTCTTTTCTTGTCTTAACCTGTCAGTGTTTCCATTGAAAATCTCGAATTTACAGGTTATAGAAATTTCTTTTCCCTGAAACCAGACAAGTAATGTATGATCTTTTCCAGAATTTCCATCAGAAACTGGTTTTCAACCCCACAAATATTAGCATCAGACTAAAATGTGAAATGCATGAGACATAATCCATCATTGGTGGTTTTCCTACTATTTAATTTATTTGGGTTTTAGACCTCAGCATGATTATTTTATAAATATAAATATCTTCTATAATTTAAAGAATAAAGAAATAAAATAATAAAAGAAATTAAAATATTCTATTAAAGAGTGAAGAAAAACTAAAATACAATTGAAAGCAAAACCACAAAGACACTCAAGTGCCTTTCAACTTGTAAATTGAGACTTTAAAACCTGTATTGTGAAGCAAATAAATTGTTTAAATTTGGGCAACAATTACTGCACATAGCTTTGAAGCATTATGAAACATCCCTTTTATTGCCTTACCCTCGTCTTGACCCACACTCTTCTCTCAGTCCCTATTCTTGTGAAAAAAATCCTTGCACGCAATTCCCCTTTGAAACTTACTGCTTTTAATCATCCTGGAGTGACATATGTTGCACCATCCAGTCAAGAGCTAAGCAACTTTTTTCTAAAGCATTCAGCCTTTTTTCAACAAAAAGACTCAGAAAATTGAGGCTTAGGCCAGAAAATTGTGCTGCCCACGAAATGATTTCTACCAAGCACATTGAGGACCTGTGTTGATCAGCTGCTGTTCACAGAGATCATTGCACTACTGTAAAATTAAATAGTTAAGCTCATTTAAACAAAAATATTTACAAACTGCCACTCATTGTAATCAATATGAAGGGGAAACTGCATAAATGTTCAGACCTAACATTATGTTTTTCATTTCACAGTGTAATTGGACTCCCAGAAGAAGAGGACTGGCCTAATGATGTTGCCCTTCCAAGAAATGCTTTTACTTCCAGACCCGCACAACCTATTGAAAAATTTGTACCAGATATTGATGAAGTAGGCAAAGACTTGCTTCTTGTGAGTTTCAATTTGTTGTTCCCTAACTCACGTGACTGATATTCCCACTGTGCATGCAACTTGCCAAGAAACAATGAAGTTTCCATTTAATGGAGTTACTAAAAAAAAGGTCAAAAATAGATAAGACAATTCATGTTAATCTGTGAAACAACAGCACAAAGACACTGCCTTTGGCTCAAGAGGTGTCAGAGCTGAGAATAGTTCAAGATTAGGAAACTGGGTCAGGGACATATCTGTTTGACCTGTCGTTAGACCTTATTATGATTAGGTCCTCATTACTGACCACTGTAGTGCCACTGATTCAGCCATTCTTACAGTATTGGCCTGATGTGAGTATGAAAATGGATCTGCCAATTTTTGTGGCATAGTGGACCCAGTATAAAGCAGGAAATAGGCTGTAGTGGCAGATTACATCTGCATGCCTTCTACTGAATGCTGAAAACTTGACACTTGGAAATCACCAATTACTGCCTCTTGCAAATGGCAAGGCTGAACAGAAGCAAAAAAATTAAGCTGGTACAGCTATTTCCATCATTATTATAGCTACATTAGAAACGCCAACCTGAAGTTCAGTCTTGAAATGGAATGTAGGGAATGACCTTGCATCAGTTTGCTTCTTGCTGTGCTTTTTGAAATCTAGTTAAATCTGTTCTCTGGAAGTCTTCTAAAGATCTTGATTCATATGAGCTAGGTAGAGTGGGCTTAGTGCAATTCTTGAAAGACTTGATGCATCTCATCAGGAACTGCTGTCTCTGGCCAAGGTTACCTCAACAGCAGATCATCCTCCAGTGTCCTCATGACTGCAGCCCCCAGCTGCAGACTCCATCTGGACACTTGAAATGACAAAGGAGAAACACATCTGTTGTGCTTGCAGACAGCCTGGAAGTGGAAGCTAGACATGGGATAAGAATTAGGTTCCAGGAGCAACAAGGGATAATATGTAGCTCAGTGAGTGTGAGGCATGATGGGAGGAAGAAAATAAATATCTATGCCTAGAAGGTGAGGTAGGAAAGAAATCTGTTCCTGCTAGGCAAAGATACAATAACTGGGAGCCACAGATGAAAGGGGAGAGTAGGACTGAAAGTCACTGAATTAAATTTCAGAAGTTAAATGACAGAAGTTCTGATACAAGAAAAGAAAGGAGGACTAGGAAGTGGTTACACAAGGATAGTAGGAAGAATAATATATGGAGGTGAATGAAGTAAAGAACAAGGTATAAACACAAGGCTGGGGTAGAGATTTCAGTGCTGGCTGGACAAAGGCTGGGATACAGATCTGGAAGGAGGGCCATCAAAGTGCAACAAGGAAAAAGAGGGAAAAACTGAACACAGAACATAAGCAGATGAAGGCTGCTTAAGGTCCTGTGCGTGTGGATTCAAGAAAAACTGTATTCTGGGATTTCATAAACTGTGAATACTTGAATTTTCTGGCATGTAATTTTTGAGGTGGCCATACTCTTATACTGTGACCCCACTGCTTGTGTTAATATGGGTGATCATTATGCACCACCTTCTGAGACCCTGTTGTGTCTCATACTGACCATAAACTGAAGCTGGTATGCATTAATGTATGTATGCAATGATAGCTAGCACTGTCAACTGTACATTTTAGTTAAAACTGACTTCTTTTCATACTTTCAGAAATGCTTAGCGTTCAACCCAGCCAAGAGAATATCTGCGTATGTTGCCCTCTCTCACCCATATTTCCATGATCTGGAGAAATTCAAGGAGAATATGGACTGTCACATGTCATCCAGCCAAAACTCCAGTGAGGTGAATGCATCATAAGTGCTGACTGAAGAGGAACCATAAATGAACACGACATGTAGCTGACAAGGCCACTGTCCCATACAAGCCACATAGCTGTCCTAGCGAAGATCATTATTTGGAGGTTTTATGCACTTACCTTTTATTTTGGGATTGTGATGTGCTTATCCATGGAAATCAATCTAGTTTACTTTTATCAGCAATGCAAGGGCCGGGGCTTTGACCTGCTCCTGTTGCAGCTTTATATTTGTTTTGTTTTTGTTTTGTTTATCTACCTGGGAAAACTCCAGACGGAAAAGAAGCTGCTGACCAGTTTTGCTGCCATTTTATCCTTCTAATATTGAATGCTGCCAGTGTTTGATGATTGAGTCACTGCCAAAACATGATGCAATTTCTCTCTCTCTCTAGCTGCTGAAGCATGATTTGGTACTTTTTTATTATTATTATGTGATATTTAAAGAACAGCATTGAAATACCAGATCTCTGCAACCTGCAGTTAAGTGATACATGCGTTAATACATCCAGCTACTGTTCATTCATAGCATATATGCAGGTGCTTCCCCACTGGAAAACTTGGATGAATTAATTTATCATTTCATTGCTCTATAAAAGTACCAGTGATGATGATCATAATAAATGTCTCAGCTTTTAGGTTTTTTCATACACAAACAGGTCATTATCTAGCTATGTTTGTGTGCACATTTCAAAAAACTGTCCTGTTCTTACTCTTTCAGTTTCCAAATGGTTGGTTTGTGTTGAAATGCAGACACATTCTGGTCCCTCATCTAACCCATCATTCCCCCTTGGAAACAGCTGCAAGCATATTTTCTTCATCTCATTCCAAATAATTTTCTGATGTCCAGCTCAAAGACATGAGCAGAGCCAATGAAAATCAATATAGATTTTCGCCTTCAACCTGTTTTCATTGTCAGCCAAAAAGGAAAACAGAAAAAATATTTCTGGTTCAGAAGCAGAGAATCCTGTACCTGTAATAAGCACAGAGAAGTATTTGTGCTGCATTGTATGCTTTATACTGTGCTGCCTTGCCTGCAACACCCCCCAGTGCATCACAAGTGCATGAACATTAATGTTTCAAAATCCCTCACATGTCACTTACTAAGCAGGTTTGTTTTCTATGCAGAAATGCATGACCTTCTCTTCTAAACCACCACGTGGGGATACTGGCACATGCCTCTCCACTAAGGTTAATGTGCTATTATTGAATGTCAAAATGACTAAGCAATTCACTTGTCTTTATAGCACAGTTATTTTAAATATTACCTGAAATTTTTATATTTAGTATTTTTACCTTAACTAAAATATATTTTCAGTATTTTGGAAAGAAACTTTTATTTTTTTAATACTGTACTGGGGAAAAAGAAATACTTTAAATCCATAAAAGCTGTTCCCTAGCATGACTTCAGTGCATTTGCCTGGACGTGACTTGGGGAGGAATATTGGTCCAATGAATATAACTGATGCTAAGCGAGGCAGCCAGCTTTGCTTACTCCTGTGACAGTCCCTTAGGCTTCTCTCTCCCTCATCTCTATTTCATCTTGTCTAGGTAGTGAGCCAGCATTATATCCTCATCCATGGCATGCTTGGCAGAAGCAGGTCCTTAGCAGCGAGCTGGGCAATGTAACTTTTCAGTTGTGACAGGGGAATTTGTAGCCATCTCACTGGCAGGTCTCTCTCTCCTGTGGCAAACTTCACTGTTAACTCCTTTTCAGGTATCTGCACTATCTGGGTCATGGTCCACTGCTAGGATAGTAAGTGGATCTTATCTGTCTTCTGGATAAAGCTTTTCATTACTGTTAGACACTGAAGTGTGTTATATATGGTTAAATTAGGTCTACTTTAAACAAGCCAGATTTTAAAAGGACCACTTGGATGCTTGCCTGCAGTGGCCTGTGCTTTTCTTTATGCCCAGAATGAGCCTATGCACACCGTAACCAGCATGAACAGGCAAGTTGCAAATTAGGCCTGGCAAGAGCATACACGAGGCATCTGCACACAGAGATATCACAGATGTGTAACATCAGAATTTTGGAAGCTCTGTGAGCAGCAAGCTGAAGGCCAGGGAGCTGTCACAGCAGCAAACCTTCTAATCTTGGCCTTGCCTTTGTCATTCTCTCTGTTCCTACACCCGAGGGGAACTGCAGACCCACTGCACTGGTATCTAACAGTATTCCTGCATGGGTCAGTGGACCCGAGTGTGAGTAATTTTTAACATTCACAGAGAAGGATGGGCCAGAGTGAAATTTTTGCTAATAATTTTTAAACACTAATTTAGAACAACAAACAGAGCCAAAAGTCAGGAGACGCTTGCAACAGTAGCTTAAAAAGTTTTCTAGGGAGTTTAGCACTTCTCAAAACATTCCACATTTTACCTAGCGCTGAGCTATCTGTCGTACATGCCTTGTCAGGTCATTCAGCTGGTGTGCCTTCCCAGCAACTGCTCAGGGAACTCTCCCAGAGCTCTCCACCAACTAATACAGGGTGAAAATGTAGAGGAGATGGTATTTTCCAAATTAGGCTTAAAACTTTCAGATAGAAATGTGCATCTGTTCCGTGTAAGAATCTGTTCTATTAAGCTTAGCAAAGCTAAAGAATAAAGAATGTGGTTGCTGAATGTAGACACATTATTAGGGTAAAAACAGAAAGGAGGGGAGAGAACACTTTAAGCCAAAGGTTAGTGTTGGCCCAAAAACGAATGAGAATGTGGAAATCACAAGGAATTTAACTACTGGAGCAGTATTTCCCAATCGTAGTATCAGACAAAGAGCTAAGAAAGCAGCAGAGATAAACAGGGGCTGGCTTATGGAATCAGAGGCAGAGCTTCTGCAACATGGTGCTGTATGTTGTCTAATATGGTAGGATCAGGTTATAAATGAGAGTATTCAGTAGAACAGTTTGCAAAGGGCTGCATTAATGGTCACATTCTGGAACATCTTTCCAGTGGGAATGGCAGGAACAAAACCAAGAAATCTAAGTTCTGTCTTGGCAGGGTTAGGGAAAATATTTCTCTAATGGGGTCTTTGTGGTAGCAGGGGCCTGGTTTCAAAGGACCAACAATTTTTCAAATTACCTCTTTTTCCAAATCTCTTTAGGAAGAAATTCCATTTGACATGCCATAGGCTTAATCTTATTCCAGCCTTCCTTGCCAAACCATGTGGAGCTTCACTTCCACTAGTAAACTGAGAAAGCCTGTTCTCTGGCTGGGCAAAGCACTGTTGTTGGCTAATACCATGCCAGGAATCATGTTTATAATTAGACAGCACAGACAACTGTGGGTCTGTGCTCAAACCCATGCCCTTGCTCTTCTTATTTTACTGGTGTAACTCTAGTACCTTTACTCATTACTGCCATGTGTGTAGGATGTAGGAACTGTGCATGTGAAAAAGAAAGTGCTGTGGTGAAAACTCTTTGTACTCCTTTAAATAAGACTTCAGAGTGCAATTCTTCTTAGTGATAACCAAGCCTGTATGTCTTCTGTTCTACAGGAGTGGTTCAACAGCAGCTAAAAAATGCTGAATAACAAAAGATGTATTAAGTATAGCTCCTAGAACACCCACAACCAGGCACTGTGCTCTTCTTAGCAGAGAACAGGGTGTTCTAAGTAATGAAAGGAGAAGTTTCTATCTCCCACCAACCTGTTTTTTTTCTTTCTTTTAATCACTACTACGTAATTCTGCAGAAAAAAACACACTCAATAGCCAAGGACAAAATCACCAAAGCCAGCTAGTGAAGTGCTAATTGCTGAACTATAGCAATCCATCTGGTGCAGCCCTTTTCTCTTCTCCCTGTCCATGCTCACATCAGCCTTCCTGTTCTTCTCCTTCAGCTGTAAACAGGTTTCAGTGATGCTCACAGGTGCTATTTCCAGCAAGATTCTTCCAAATTTTCCATAGCTACACAGTGTCAATGTCCCCTACATTCCTGTTACCAAATGTTGCTTCTCTTAGTCCCACAGCCTAGATCAGTGATGAGACAAGAACTTTGTGCACCTCCTTGCTTAGGCTTAGTTTCGTGTACCCCGTGTTACATTCTGTGTGGTTAGTGAAATTCTAAAAATAGGATTTGTGCATATTTCTGTGTAGGCTATGCCCACACTCCAGGGTTTTTTCAGCCTATTAGTGCACAATGATCAATAATTGAGCATCTTTTCCTGCTGTTTCTGTTTCAAAACACACCAAAAAAAGAGGGCGTCATGTTTGCAAAAAAATGAAATTTAGTGCTATGTGTACAGAGCTTTTTTATTGAAAGGAATCACTAAACTGCAGCATTTGAACATCTTCTGCATAGGGGAGGGTTTCTAGCATGATGACTCTTACTTGGTTTTTATACTCAGTGGTTGTTTTGGTGAAAAAGAAGAAAATATTGTGCCTTGCTGCTTTTCACAGGTTTACTCACTGTCTTTGAAAAGCGTGTTTTATTATACATATAATTCTTTATGCTGTTAGGTATTAGACCAACTTTAATATGGAAAATAAAGAGAAAACATGCTGTTTTGGTCTTTTAGCCAGCAAACTTGGAGCACTTACCTGACTCACAACTGAAAACACATCAGTTGTCAAATATGTATATGATTCAGAAACCATACAGTTTGGTTTAAAAGGCCACATAAATTAATTATGTTCCATTTATAAGACACATTTGAATAATGAGGAAGTTTATTCTAAGAACTCTGTTTTATAGAACCACTTGGCTAGTATTTTTCATATACAGTAGGTTCAGGAATAGACTTTTATATACAATGTGAATTAGACGATACTAGGCTGTTTGAGTGATTCTGTTGTTTTGTGCTTGAAGCTTGAATTGATTGCAAGCTTAGGAACCTAACATATTTATTTTATTGCTTCAAAACTGCTAAATATCAAGATCTTTTTTTATGTTAACAGGACTTCACACTTTTTTTAATGTGTAAATTATTTTCTTGAAATTAGTATGTTAGAAAAACCATTTTTCCAAACTGCAGTAGTGGAGGAAAATTTAAGAAATATATTTTTACTTTCACAGAGAGGTGAAATCTTCAATAACTGACTATCAATAAGCTATCACTTTTACTTCCTTTTGATTACTAAGCCTTGAGTATACAGGTTACTTTCAATGAAGAAAAAATTCAGGAACAGTCTCTAGAAAAGTAAATGGGATTTTATATGTTTAAGCTTCCAATTTTATTTTCATATCTATTTTTTTGTGCAAGTACAGTTCAGATGTACAAAAACATGACTACAATTTTAACAGTCTAACAGGCTGTAGGACTCAAATTGGAGTTTTATTTGTGAGCTGTTTGTTTTCTTATCTGTGTCTTGCAAATTATTAGATAATGGCTGTAATATAATTCTAGTTTCTGGACTAGACTCTGTAACCATCAAATCTCAATGATTTATGTAAAACAGAAAGAAGCTTTCTCATTGATTTTAATTAACTAGGCCATTAAAAGAAGAAATATGTGGACATATGAACTGACAAATACACTATTCCCAGTGTTGTTTCTTCCCTTTAGTTTGAAGCTTAGCAAGTATTGCATACTGATATGCAATATATATACATTTTAAGAACCATAAAGACCACTTAAGAGTAGTGTGCACAAATAATATGAAAAATGGCTCATTAGGCTCCTGGAGAAACCAGCTGAAAATCACTACTTTAGCTGTAACACTCAAAATTTTGAAACTCATATATTTTCCCATTAAAAAGTATTCCTGAAAAATTATGTGTATGTTTTTAATTCAGTGATAGGCACCCAAACAAAACTGAATCAAGTGGAAACTTGTTCTCAAAAGGGATTCTTCCAGGCCAAGTAGGTACCATCAGTTCTTCATATACTCATCAGAAACTAAAATTAACCAGCATTGTTCTTAGATGAGCCTTTTGCTTTCTGGGCAGAAAAACCCAAGGTTGCTGTGAGTAAAGTTAGTGGAAAATTTGCTTTGACTTAAAAGTCCTGTGGAAGCTTCTGTAATATTTGGATTTCTAGCCTTCATTGAAGGACTGTGCAAAACAGCAAAGATAAATCAAAACTCCTTAACCATATGGTCTTTTTCCCTTCAAATTACATATTTTTTCTGTGTTCGAATATATTGATGGGTTTTATCCAGCCAAATGTTAATGAGACTTTTGCAAGGCTAGAGAAAGTAAGAAGTTCTGCTATAGTATTTTGATTGTTGGTGATTGTGGTAGAGCAGATTTTTTGTTTCCAGAAAGGATCAGACAAAATATATGGCCTTATTTGAAAAAGAAGAAAAAAAAAAAGAGGGGGGGTGGGGGGGAGTCCCCACAAAGAACTGACACTTGGTAATGATTAAAAAGGAGATTTTAAGGAACTTTTTGTAAATTACTGTCAGGATGAGTGAAAAGGAGCATATTTTTAATGTGAAAAATGTAAATGCAAACAATGTGTATTAAACAAGCATTGAAACTGATAGGGTTTTATGGAAGAAAAGCATCCAACTATGAATTTATTCAAACTACCACTTAAATGTTAATTTGCACTAAAGCAACCTTACTGTTTGAAAGGAGATGGGAAAATACATCATGTTAAACTTGTGATTTACTTTGGTGTCTACAAGGATGTGTTGTAAAGCTCTCAAGCTCACTGTCCATTTTTGAGCAAGCCAAATTCGCATTCACGCTGTTAGCTTTCTGCACCTTAAACCCGTTCACATGCCTGAAAAAAACACATTTTCTGGTGTTTACGTGGATACTTGCTCCCACTGACATGCTCACGTTAAATCCAGACAGAGAACAGTCTCTACCACTGAATGGAAAATGAATTTTCACAGATTGACAGATTCCTTTGTACAATTATTCCTAAAGGGTTTGAAATGAATGTTCAACAATATGGAGCCTTTCATTTTATTCCATGTTTCAGACCTCCATCATGTTATGCTAATTCTCAGCCATTTTTAAAAAAAGTAAAACCCCAGTTCTTTAATGTTAGGATCAATTTTGAGTAGCTAGATGAAGGAGGAAAATTGTGATGTGATGGAAAGATAGAAAAAATGGGCAGAGAGTAGGAGAGTTGGCAAGTGAGTTTGGCTATGTGGAAAAGTTACATATAAACATAGGGGGAAGACTTTTTCCCAGTTGTTTTGTTTTCTGCTGTCATTCACTTTCGTAAGCATAAGGTGATAAAGCAAGACTCATGAACGGGATTTTAGTTCCAGATACTTATGCCAACTCAAGTCATGAGTTCCAGTGCAGTTCTTCAACATAGCAACAGCTCTATTTTTTAAATTTTGCATAAGGTAGAGCTTTTTCTGGGTAGATATAAAAAAAAGTCTCATGAGACAGCTTGAGAGCAGATTAAGCTGTCCACAGAGACAGTGCCTGTAGTTCAGCTGCAGACACTGGAGAATGCACAGCTTGCTGCAGGAGAGCCACTGACAGTGTCTATTAGCAGTGTTGTGCATTAGAAGTTGACTGCTGCTGCAAAGTGAAAATCCTTTGGTCATCCAAAATGGCATGGTTTTGCACACTTGGATTTTGATAGAGTTACCCGCATACAGTTTTTGCTGGATCAGTCCAGGTGGCTCACCATCTTACAGGAGCAAGTCTGAGAGCTTAGCAAGTCTGTCCAACACCCAGTGTAAATAATAATGCAAATCATCTGCTATGGGAAAAGAAAAGACTTTTTGTAGGCTGTGGAGGAGGAATGAGCTTTCTGAGCTGCTCTGCCAACATGAGAGCTACTGTTAATTATTGTTATGCCACCTCTAAAAATGCAGAATAGGAGGCCTGCATGGCATTTTGCTATGTTCAGACTATGTGCGTGGGTGGCAGGGTAAGTTTTGGCACAGAGTGGCTAATTTTGGTCCTTCCATTAAGCATGAGCAACTAGGCTTGGCACAGAGACAAATTTCAGAGTTCCAGGGATGGGAAACCTCTAATTCTACACAGTAGTTCTCTGGCACTTGTTAAATACATATAGTGGTAGATCACTCAACCACTCAAGCGGTCCTCTCCTTATCCCACGTCATCCTTCTGTGACACTGAAGGAAGCCCTGAGGAGTCTATTCCTCAGCAGCTTTCCAACTTTCCTGCTTCTCTCACTACAGCAACAATTACCTATCATTTGCATCTGACCCTGCTGGTACTTCCACTACCACTGCAGTACCTGTGAGCTAAATTACTGCCTTGTGACTCTGCAGCTTCCAGTCTTGGCCAGCCAGTGATTTGTACTCTAGTTTTTCCTTGCTTCTCATTAGGAACAGGGAAGTAGTACAGTAGGATATGGCAGAGTGTGTGCTACTTTCACACTTTTTGGTTCAAGCAAAGCGAAGAGCTAGAATAGATTAGATTGAACATAATGTTCAATTGATCAGCCAGAACAACTTTAGATTCAGAAGCTCATGTACTAAGTACAGAAGATCCCTGAAAAACTTTCTGTGATGCACATTTTTACAAGAGCACACAGTGATGCTCCTGTTATACAGAAGTTTTCTATGGATACAAACAAGACTAGCAATGCCAGCCTCCTCCTGCTTACCCTGCTTCCCCTCACCTTCCTCAAGATCACTATTCCCAGGGAGAGGATTCCTCCTAGCATGGGGTGGAGCAACTATGAAACAGTCCCCAACTCTCAAGACAGGTTGTGTTCATGTAGCTAATCAAGCTCATTCCCTTTTGGCTATGGCAGTTTAAAGTACAGAGCCCAGTGCAAGTACTAGGCACAAGCAAACCGCAACTGCCAAAATACTCTCCTGAGGAAAAGTCTTGCCAGGATCTAAAGTATGTTTACTGTTTCTGTGACAGTTGACTTTGATTTTTTGCATTTTAAACAGCACCGATAAAAGAGCTCCCGTAAGAAAACTCTCCCACTACACAATAGGGGTGACTCTGAATTCTAGACATTCTGTGGGAAAAGACAAAATGTTGTATTCGGGGTAGATTATGTGTATCTCAAACAATCATCCTTCATCTGTGATAGAAAATCCACTGAACTGGGTTTAAAATACAGCTTGAGTCTGCAGCATGCTAGTAAAATAAGAAATGCTTTTCTAACAAGACCAAAACCCTTCATGATTTCTTGCAGGGACTTTATCTTGGAGTCCCTTTTAAGAAAGGTGGCCATAACCATGGGTTGCAACTACGACAAAATGTACATCAGAAATTGGATGCTGGCAAGAAGTTTGTGGGTGTGAGGCTGTACAAGGTGGCTTATGTAAGCTCAGGGGGGATGTGCTTGTGTGAAAGTATTGGTTGCCATGCACATTTTGAACTGAAGTTACCTATCATAACGTGATAGAAAGACTGCAGCATCATGAGATTAGATGCTTTTTCTCCTCAGATGTCTTAACAACCCTGTGGTGTTCCAGCTTTGCTATGTTTTGATTTGATTTGTTTCATTTCACCTCCACCACACACATTCTCCTTCCTGTTGTGCATAGTAAGCTGAAGAGAAAAGCATTACCCTATAGTATACCATGTCACAAAGAGAGGCGGCCAGCACTGTCTGAAAATTTTGATCACTCTGTGGTGGTCAATATTAAGGGAATCATAGAATATGCTGAGTTGGAATGGACCTGTCAGGATCGTTGAGTCCAACTCCAAGAATCACACCATGTGCCTAAGAGTGTTGTTGTCCAAACGCCTCTTGAACTCTCTCTGAACCAGGCTTGGTGCTGTGACCACTTTCCGGGGGAGCCTGTTCCAGTGCCCAGTCACTCCCTAGGTGAAGGATCTTTTTCTGATATCCAACTTAAACCTCCCCTGACTCAACTTTGAGTCCTGTCACTGGTTATGAGAGTGAAGTTGTGTCTGTTTATTTCCAACAAATAGAATTCAACATGCATCTGCCTTTCATTAAGCACTGTTAAAAACCTCACTGTGATTCTTCACAGTGTTCAAAATCTCTTTGCCAGGAGATTGACCTCCCTTCCGACAACCCATGTGGAGTCACAGCAATGTGAGCAAATGAAGTTTACATTATGACGGTGCTTTTCAGTAAGGAGTGAGAGCCAGTTCCAAGTGAAACACGGACTGAGAGAGTCTCAAGGAGTCTTAGCCAGGCACCATTCACAGGCAAGGCAGTCCGTTCTGCTAGGGCAAGAAACACATTTTAAAATACTTGAGATAGAGAAAATATAAAGGTGCCATTTATTTTTCCAATACAATCTGTTTTCTTCACAAAGCTGTATAGTTTTGGCACTGAAACCAAGGCCACAGAGGAACATTCATTTGTTCCTTGCAGTCTTTGACTTCCTTGTAAATTCTTCACAAGCATTCAGATAAATGTATTTATGGTCCATTTCATTCCAATTCATTTAAGTGGTCTATATCTGCCCTTGAATCTCATATGAATTTTATTGTTAATGTAATATTTTGCTGCATTACTTTGAACAGCTTTAAAAGTATAATGTCTTTGAATGCTCTAGTTAAAGAAAAATTACACCCTCAAAATGCTGTGTTACAAGTTGGAACTGTATCCTTTGGAAGTGATGTTTGTATTATAACTCCCAAAGGCATCACAGGGTGCTTTCTTCTGTATGTCTGTCTTCTGCTTTCTGTGTTACAGTGTGTATTTGTACTTCCTCACTAGCTTGAGGAAGTCTGAAGGCCTAAGTCTGCAAAGACATGAATACTATACCTCAGCTGAGCAGCCCCACAGAGCAGACAGGGCTTAGTCATCTGAGTATAGTTGCTCACAAAAAGTACTTGCAGAAAAAGGCTTTCCCTTAGTAACTGACTGTAGTTGTGAGGACACATGGTTAATAACAGCACCAAGATGCCAGGAAATGGGGTCTCTTTTTATTGAAGATGTGGACACATTTATCTTCAAGTTATTTGACATTAATCTAAATTATTGCTATTATGATTTAGTATATAATTTCTTATGAAAACACATTAGTCCTGTGAAAGGGTAGTTGCAAAAAAATGTGTTGAGTCTTGCTGCTTTATTGTTTATTTGCATTTAGTATATATTTTGGTTGTTGAAGTGAAGCTAGCTTCTTAGAGAGGCTGGAAGATAGATCAGTCTGAAAAAATCATAAATAAGCTTCATACTGTACATTGAGTTTTGCAACTAGAGTAGTATATGTGTTCAGATTTAGTATTTTTTATGTGTTAGAGCATTTTTGTTTGTTTTAATATGTAAAGGAATAACCAGATTACTTTGAAATGCTGTTGTAGAGCTAATTTTACACATAGTGGGGGAATGTTGTCTGAAAAACTAAAATTAGAAAACATTACATAGGCTGCCTTTGGCTTTAGTTTGTTTCTAGAAGGCCCGGCAAGTATCTGTTGATTCCAGATGCTTAAGCCAGGGGCCAAGTTTGTGCAGCATCTTGTAACTGAAGAAAGTTTTCTGCAGTGATAAAGTTGCCCATCTTGAAGTCAGATTGCTGCCTAAACAAAAGCATAAAGGCAGCAAATTTAGGTGGTGGTTTGTTTTGGGGTTTTTTTTGTGGATGGACAACTGCATGAAATAGGATTGGAGATTCAGAGTATTTTAAATCATTTCGCATTGATTACTCTTGTTTTACTCTTGTTGTAATTCCACTGACTACAGTTAAATTAAACCAAGAATTTGGCCTTGTAAGTCTACAGATTTCAGTGTCAGGCAGCTCAGGTCTATATAAAGATACTTAAGCTTAGTAAATCAGCAAGAATACTATATAAATTGTAATGTGCGATAAAAATCTTAACTCTAGTTACATTATTTCTCTAAAAATTCCTATTCATTGCTTTTTTTTATACAAAAGGTCAGAATTGCACTTCTTCGTGGCATTGGGATATGTGGAGAAAAGCAGGATGCTGGTACAGAAATGTATCAGAAATAAGATTCAGTTCTTACTGCTCCATGTGTGCCTACCTTACACATTACAAATCCCACTGAAGTTGACAGAAGTCATATAAAGTTAAGCCTGTTTGTAACTCTCACGAGATACTGGTTTCAGAATCTGCAAGATAAGTTATGTTCTCAAAAGGCATTATTAAAACTTGTGGTTTCACGTTTACAGAATACTATATGAACAGTGATGACAGCTTCTGCGACACATCCAGAGTAACTTTATTAATTGATATTACACCAGACCAATGTCCATTAGCAAATCAAAATCTCTCTCAGTACCTTCATTTCTCAGTACAATTTTACCAAAAAAAAAAAAAAAAAAAAATAAAAAAATTAAAACAGCTGCTAATGCTGTTTGGCTTAATTTTTTTTCTCTTTTTTTCCCCCCTTTTTTTGTCATAAAATATCATTTGCTCTGGAGTTGTCTAGGATTTGATCATTCAAGGAAAGCATGCAAAGCAGTTTGGAATACGTATCTTCATTCACCTTAGGGCATATACTCAGCTGGTGAAAATCAGCATAGTCCTGTTGACGTCTACAGCATTGTATCAGTGTAAACCAGTGCAACAGTTGGCATGTCAGGTTTTAGCATTTCAAGTCACTTTACCTACATATGCAGTAGGATTCTGTTTTGCAAGATGGAAAGTTACCTACAGTGCAAACTGTACTACCTAGACTACCATTGATACCTATTCACAGGACATGATTTCACTGTATCATTTCATACTTGAAATTCATGATGTTCTTTTAATCAGGGTACAAACATGAAAAGGTGCATGTGTTACTGTTTCTTTTAAAGGTGCATCATTTTGTTTTTTATTCTGTGTGCTTAATAGTTACTAGTCAGTGTTCTTTGCATTCTTTACATTCAGCATTAAAATCACTTATGTGTGAAATACAGTATCACCTGCAGAGGTACAGAAAAATGTATCAGTAATTTCTTGAATTGTTACTCAAATATACTGGTTTACCTTTTAGTCATCAATACGACATCAAGGGGCTACAGCATGTGAACTGTGGTATATAAAAGTCTTGCACCATTGCTGTACAGGAAATCTTGCAGACTCTCTCCTCTTCTTGCACAGCTGCTGATTACCATATACACATTGGGAAAAAGTATGGTTCTGCTGTACAGAATGGCTGGGAAGTAACACAGACACTTTGGAAACTCTAGAGCTCCCTTTGCAAGCTTTTGAACAAAGCCCTTTGATCTAACTGCATGCCTGCTCTGTGTCCCAAATTTCACCCTATGGGGGCTTTCTGCTTTAAGAACACCCTCAGCTGGGGCTACTTTACGTTGACTACATTGAAGTTCATCGGAGCATGCACCTTCCCGTATTAACATATTCTTTAGCTTTTACAAGTTTGTAAAGATGGTTGACTGCAAAACTAATGTGTCAATACAGCAGAATTAAATTAAGGCACACAGAAAGTTATCAATAATGTATTGTATCAGAATTACAGTCATTTGGAACTGAACATTTTGCTGCTGGCAGTGCAAGAAAAGCAAAGTTGTGTATTTATTGTTGGGTGCTGAGGGTTCAGTATGAAAATCAATATAATAAAAATTTTCAGTGTCTAGTTCTCTTTAGTTCCCAAATTATTGAAAAGTAAAAAGGCAAAAAATTAGTTTTGTATTTAAAACTGCTTCACCCTTCTAGCTATATTTTTCTTTTATCTAAAAATGTAAAATGGATACAAATGCAGTAAGTATTGTATATTAAATACAGAAAATTAGCAACACTGGTTTCTAGTTTTTATGTTTCCAAATGTTTTTCTCAACACCCTGGGTATTCTAGAAAATCAACGAACACACACAACCAGACACAGAAACATAAGCACATGCACACCTTTTCCAGAACCTTACTATATACCAGCTTTATAAAAATCTACCCTCATTTAGTCCAGTTACTCATTCCTAGGTATTTTGCTTACCTAGGATGAATTCCATTTAAAAAAAAAAAAATAAAATCTGAGCATTTACTTTTTCTTTCAAAGGCCAAACATTGCTGCAATTGCTAGGGATCTGTATGATTCAGCACTGGTCTGTTTTTAGTGAAATCTTTGTTTTGGTTTAGGCAAACTGTGCTTTAATTCAGCTATAATGGCTCTCAGTTGTCCATGAAATCCACTATTTTTCCCAAACGTTACTTGATCCAGCTATTGTGCTAAACATGCATGGTATTTTT
Organism: Struthidea cinerea; assembly: GCA_013397865.1. Classification (NCBI taxonomy): domain Eukaryota; kingdom Metazoa; phylum Chordata; class Aves; order Passeriformes; family Corcoracidae; genus Struthidea; species Struthidea cinerea. The sequence goes on from VZTI01005074.1 coordinate 2,052,064, forward strand.
GTATTCCTAAAAATTCTGCTGTTTCCATCTTCATCTTTTAAGGAGCTGAGCACACTTTGTTGATTGACTGTTTTTTCTCGATTGGCTGTAAATGTGACTAGTACCAATTCTGGCTATATATAAACAATAAAAGTGTATGTTTTGAGTCAAACACAAAATGACGCATCAGACTTAAAACGAGCTGCATTTTTTCTGGTTTTACTTCAACCAGAAAGTCCTCATCAAAACACCTCAAATACAGCTTCAGCTGATTATAAATTTCATTAAGCTCTCTTTAGAGCAGGATACAAGTAGCTTCTACTAATGCAGCCTCCAAGGAGCCACCAGACAGAGGAATCTAAAAACTAGCAGCTCAAGCATTCTAAGAGATGTCAGCTTCTGGATGAAAGCTGACAGAGGGACAGAAATGACTGCAGAGCTAACCAGACCCTAAAGCCTCAAAGGATTATAAATTAGAATCAAAACTTTGTGCTGCCCTTAGAACCCTGAAGGAACCATGAAAGTCTTTTACAAGCATAGTTACATAAACTGCAGGTGCGACACAGACTTAAATAAAAAGCTACCTTTACAGTATGTGACATTCCAAATTAGTCTGTAAGCACATTATAAGATTATGAGCAGCAGTCCAGCCAGGGACAGACACAGTGAACTGCAGTGAGGCCAGAGTCACAAATACCCATATTAGCCATAGCTAATACATTGTGAAAAAGGGAAAAATCATGGAAATATGTAACATTACATAAAAGCTACCATAGGGATCTGGATACTGTCTGGTGCTTTATCTCTGATCGTGCTCAGAGCAAGACATCACAGAAGAAAATCCAACAGTCTCTTGACAATTATGGAACAAATTCTTTACATGGGAATTTTCTTCCTAGCCCTCATCTGTGAGAAGGTGAGTTCTTATGACCCAATTATGGAAAAGAAAATTATATTAAAAAAAAAACATCTAGTAAGCAATATACTAAGGGCTTTGTAAGAAAAACCATAAATGTTACTCTTACCCACATAAAAATTCTTGTACTCTTTGCCTCAAAATTATCTAATGACACTAGGTGTCACGCCTGTTAGCACCATAGAAACATGTTCATTTAAAAATAATTTTAAATGCATTGTCTCTGTGTATCATTTGCCTGCCATTTACTGAAAAACAGAAAGTAAGATTTTTACAGTATTTGTTTGAGTTCTCATTTTGAACTCATCAGTTGTGTTGCTCCTCCACCTCCCATCCCTTTGATAAACAAGGTCATCTTTTAGTCTCCTAGCACACGGAAGTCCTTTCCCTAAGTATTTTCATCCATTTTTAGAAATCCGATTTCTCTGGCTGGACTTTCAAGCCTTCGTAGTCCGGGGAAGAAAAGCTAATTGGGGTCTAATTAAGATACAGTGGAGTGCTTGGCACAGGACCCCCTCCTCCCCAGTACCTGCATAGGGAGGGACCCCACACCCCTGCTTTCCTGCCATGGCAAGTCTTCCTATTTCCAGGCACCAGGCCCAAAGCCTCACAGCACAATAAACTCTCTTAGGTCAACTTTGGTCAAAACATTTCTGAAGAGTCATTTTCTCCTGGCAGACTTGATGCAGCCTGGGCATTACCTCCGGTGCTGCAGCTGAGCCGAAGCCCCCAGAGCCCTGCAGCCCGGCCGCTGTGCCAGCGCGGGGACACACACACATCTGTGCCCAAACCAGGGCCACCCTTGAGCCTCCCAGGGCTGCCGCAGCACTGGGGACAGCCTCCACGTGTGCAGTGCCGTGGGGGAGCCAGCTGAAACTGGATTGCGTGGGGGTACCTCCAGAATCGTCCAAACCCGAACATGCATTTGGGGCAAGGATTTCACCATGCTTCACACTCCTAATCTCATTCTGCATGTATTTCAATGCAATTTATTTCTTTCGTTTTCAATGTACTTCTCCAGTGTTGCAGGCAGCTCAGGGAGAACTTCTGCCTGGTGTGTTTCCAAAGTAGCCATTCTTGTTTTAGAACATACCAGCTGTTTTCTGAGGAATAAAAGTTCCCTTGTGCACTATCTTGCTATTTTGAACACTAAATTTAATTTGCAACTGAAGAAATTTTACTTGCAAATCTAGTATAGTCACTTTCTTAGTTTCCTTCTAGTTCCTCACAGGCTGCTCTTGGTTTTACTAAGCAATTTGGTATCACAAATTCCCATGGGCTTGCCAATTTTTCCAGCTCTTCCCAAGGATGAAGACAGAAAAGCTATTTCAGTAACAAAACTCATTTGTGCTTGGCATGATTAACATATTAACATGTGATTACTTTTCCCCATTTTTACAAAGCTGTGACTAACATGCAGTAATTTTTAATGCAATTTTTAATGAGAAAAGGACATTTCAAATTCTGAGTAGATCCCGATAACTCCCAGGCTTATCTTAGCACTTCCATGAACCTAATGTAAGATTAACCCTGCCGATATTACAATGCTTTATTTTGTAGTGCAGATGGCTAACGAGGGATGAGTACACACTTTTTTTTCTCTCTCTTTTTCTTCCCTCCCTCCCGCCGAAATAGGGCCCAATTTCATTGAATTCTATGTCACACAGGCTGCTATTTCATAATACCTTAGTCTATGCATCTACCGACGGCAAAAAGAAAAGGGAACACTGCGGTTCGCTCTGCAACTGACCACTAGATGGATCAAGAGGAGACGAACCTCTCACCACGAAATCCGCCCTCTCCTGGGAGGCGGATCCTAGACGGGCGCCCCAGGGTACAAGTGCATATTTACATTTCACCAGCGCTTCCCTCAGACTTCCCCCCTGCTCCCCCTCACAAAGGCTGTCCCGGCGCTCGCCCCGCCGGCGGCTCCTCAGTAGAAGGGAGATACGGAGTTCCTGGAGCGGGTCCAACGAAGGGCTACAAAGATGGTGAAGGGACAGGAGCACCTCTCTCAGGAGAAAAGGCTGAGGGAGCTGGACCTGCTCAGCCTCAAGAAGAGACTGAGAGGGGACGTTATTAATATGTATAAATATCTAAAGCGGGGGTGCCAAGAGGGTGAATCCGAGCTCTTCTCAGTGGTGCCAGGCAATACGACACGAGGCAACGGGCAGAAACTGATGCATAGGAAGTTCCTCCTGAATATGAGGAAGAACTTCTTTACTGTACAGGTGACCATGCTCTGAAACAGATTGTCCAGAGAGGGCATGGAGTCTCCCTCACTGGAGATACTCAAGAACCGTCTGGACACAATCCTGTGCCATGTGCTCTAAGACTACTCTGCTTAATTAGGGAAGTTGGACCAGACGATCCACTGTGGCCC
>VZTI01005074.1:2055900-2082433 GCA_013397865.1 Struthidea cinerea
CGGCGGGCCTGAGGCTGCCGAGGGCCGGCTGGGTACGGGGCGCTGGGACTGCGGTCCGGCCGCGCTTGGGGCCCCGCCGGCGGGGGACAAAGGCGGGCCGTGCCCTGCGCCTCGCCCAGCCCGGCCTGGGGGCGCCCCGGGATCTGCCGGAGCCCGTGCGGGTGGGTTGTCCCTCCCTCGGCACGTGCTCGAGGCTCCCTGGCAGGACCTCTGATTGCCTTGTCAAATCCGGCAGTATCGTGCTTTGTGATCTGTCGAGGGAAGGTGATTATAAGATGCTGGTCTGGTCCGTACAAAAATAAAATGTTCCCAATGGGAGTTGCAGCACTCGCTGAAGTAGCTCTGATCCTTGCTAAGTCGCATTTCCTTAAACTTGGCGTTCGGCTGTACCTGAGAGATCTGAAATTGAGCTTTACGCAGCATTCTGCTGCCTCGGGAGCCAGCACTCAGCAGGCAAAAAATGCACTTCTACACACCTCACTGGCAGAGCCTGAGTTCCTACATAACTGAAACACATTCATCCTTCCTCCTATTTTTCTTTAAATATTTTTGTACTAATTAGCCTTTAACCTTCTACTCGTAATCATTTAGACATCGTAGGTTTGCTGCTGAATTTTATGACTAAACACAAATTGTAATTATAATACTTTTATTTTTTTCCCTTTCTCTCTTTCTTTCTCATATATGCTATGAGTTCGTACTCAGATCCGTTCACATCTTTGCATACCTTGGTGGAATAGTATAGTATAGGCATGAAGGACTCAGGCATTGTACAGATAGATGGCAAAGTCCCTTTGATTGCTTTATTGACATATCAAAAAAATTGAGTCTACTAAGAAAGCGTTCACAGTGTATTAGCCTCCAAGACTGGATCTATGGTTGAAATGTACTGTAAGGTTTTCAGATGTGTATTTATTTACTCTTAATTTTCTTTTAATGGGACAGCTGGGATATACCTACCAATGCCAGCAAATCTGTATGTTCCTATATAAGGTTCATTATGCCATCATGCTTTTAGTGCAGATAAGGTATAATATAGGACCCTTTGCTCCTCATGTATGGTCATGGAAAATAAACATGCTTTTTTCACATCTACAGGGTACTTGCAAGGCAGTAATAGTATTGCTTGCCCAGAGAACCCTGCCTGACAGAAGGTGCCTTACACTTTTCATGAGCAAGGAAGCTATGCAGCAAATACCTTTGTTAATATCTGCTTGAGCAAACTGCCGAAAGAAGAAAATGAATGTGCAATTACTTTCTTTATTGAGGTGCATTTCCATGCTCCTTCTGGCTAGTGATGTGCAGTTTGGCAAAGTACTGTAAATACTTTTCAGAAGTGTTTATTGGTGAAGTAATTCTTCATAAATAAACCTGGTTGAAATTATAAGAACATGTTTTAAGACAGATTTCCTAATCATGGAATATAGAGCAGTACACAGTCATTATGTACTTGCTGTGGTAAAGTTAAAGAAAGCCATTGAAGGAAGGAAGCTTCCTAGGCAGTTATCCAGGGGCAGTTTGAGCAAGTAGAAAATCAACATTTGACAGCTATAGCCTCTTCTGCAGGTAGAGAGTTTTGTTGGGAGATGGTGAGGTGTTCATTACTTGATTTTTACTTAAGAGCAGGAAGAGACCCCATTTTTTTGAAAATAATTGTATAAGAAGAGCTTTCAGATACAAATTTCTGAATGATAACCAAAAGTCGATGTGCTCACTGGAGTAAACCAAGTTTCTAATGGATCTAATACATTGAAATTACCTTTGTTTAGTGAAAACAGTGTTCAAATAGTGCCGTCCTGCATTCCTAATGGAGCTCCTTTTCCACTCAAAGCTGAATTCAGTTACAGAAGTTTTATTCATTTTTAGATTTGTAATGTGAATGCCTTTCTAAGTGTTGTAACTACTTGAGTGCATACATCCATCTGCTGCTTGTTTCACTTGGCACACCTCAGTGTTTATTTGCCCATGTTACCCTTTTTGTGTGAATTAAAAGAACAAAGCAAAGTCCCAAGAAATGGCAGCAAATGTCTGCCCCTTAGAGTTGCAAAGTCAACATGAGTCAAAAAATGCTCCACTTGAAAGAGTCCTTGGATTGCTTCAGAGTGGTCCAGCTGATGGATCTGAGCCAGACTTGTGTGGGCAGTGCTTCCTTCCAGCCAGATGCCCCATCCCAGGCAGAGCCTGGAGTGTCTCTCCCAGGACTAAATGTATCCCCAAGAGCTGAAGGCCACCAGCCTGCTTGCAGTCCAGTCCAGAAACTCAGCACTGCTATGGTCACTGCTTCTGCAGTGGGAGCAACAGTAGGGGAGGCAGCAGCTGCTGCCTCTGACAGCTTTCACAAATGCTCACGTACTGTGCATGGTGGTTTCTGAATGCCTGATAAAAAGCAGTGTTGGACATGTGCGATCTACACAGATGGTCAAATCTTTGCTTTGAATCTACGAAATGTTGTACTCTTTAAAAAATTGTCTCAGATTGGGCAACCAAAGCAAGTCATTTTTTTGGCTATTTGATCTTTTCTCATCTCCAAACTGAACAGTAAGAACAGTGTGTTATGTTCTGCAAAAGGAAAGTGTTGGTATGACATAGTGATAAAAGCCAATGAGATAAGGGGGTATATGTACTTCCTTTTCACATGAACAAAAATACTGTTAACATAAAGAAATTATGGAAGAGTTTTTCCATTAACTACTGAGGTGGATTATGAATTCTAAATTTTAATTTCATCTTTTATAGCATACAGAGGATGCATGGGTTTGAAATCATATACATCATAACATTGGGTTTATGTATGTTTGGGTTTTGTGGGTTTTTTCCTCCTTAAAATAGGCCTAAGTCACAGAATTTTGATACATGCATAATTGTAGCAAAGTACCACTGCTTGCTTGTTTTGGTGCAAGAAATTGCATGCAGAATTTAGTGACTCTCATGTCAGCAATTTTGAACAGAACTTTAAAGGCATAGGATCAGTTGTCCCAGAGAGTGAGAGCTGAAATTTAATTACATTTGCTATATCTCAAGGAAGAATATTTCAGAAATCATGATACTATTCTTAGTTTACAATTATTGTAATGGTCTTTTTGTGGATCAGTTCTTTCTGCAACAGTATAACTCCAACTGAAAGCACTTAACTTTCTGCCAGACTGAATCAACTCAGTTTAGCTAAACATTTTACATTCTTGGAAACAAGTCAGAATTGTTTTTCAGGGAGTGATAAAAAGTTTCTGTGAAGAACAAACAAGGTATTTTGGTATCATAGTGTAACTGATGAATTTTGTATTTCTTTTTGTTTCATATTCAAGGCTTATATGAATCCCATAGCTATGGCCAGAGCACGAGGTCCTGCCCCAAATTCAGGACCAACAATACAAGACTACTTGAACAGGCCAAGACCAACGTGGTAAGTGGCAGTGCCTGTCCACCCTTTTGACCTTTTAAGTAAAAGATTTGTTCTCTCTTACTAAAATATCACTGGTACCTACCTCCTCCCTAGAATATCCAGTAACAGATTTTGAACGTTTCCTTGTCTCTGGCCAAGGTATTCTTTTCTAAACATGTATTCAATCGCCTCTTTTAAGAACAATAGTATTTCATTTTGGAATGTGTATTTCTCATTTGTCTGTATTTTTTTGGCAACAATTTCTCAGAAGAGGAGAATGTCATTTTACATCTTTCACAAATTCTAATACCTAAACCTTGTAGATATATTTAATTTGTAAACAAATTAATCTCTAAAAGAACCATTTTGCTGGTATATTCTTAGAATCCAGTTTACCCTACCCAACAAAACCATCGCTTTGTGATATTATCAACAACTTTCTTTATGTTCAATCCCTTTGCCTGCCTTCATGAGACATCAGAGAACAATTTACCTAATTGCAAAGTTAGCTTTAGATCTTTTGGAGGGATTTAACTACCGTACTTAAGTTATTAGGGTTAGGTTACCATATGTGTAACATCTAAGATGCTTTCATTCTTTTCTTGAAAGTTCAACCAAGGCTAAACTTCAAAAAAACTCTACAAAAAGTTAGACGTTGAAGAAGGTATTTTTACTTGTAAAAATTGTGATCTATCATTCTTTTCATACAGGGAAGAAGTGAAAGAGCAACTAGAAAAGAAAAAGAAAGGATCCAGGGCATTGGCTGAGTTTGAAGAAAAGATGAATGAGGTTGGTAATGTTATTAGCTGTTAATACATGATTCTTTTTATCTAGCATGCTGCTTCTGTTATCATTTACACTCTCAAGTAGCCATAATATTCACTTCACTCGAGGTTTTAATAACTATTTTGTTTCATTTATATTGGAAGTTGAGTTTACAACTTAACTAGTGAAGAGCTACTTTCAGTTCAGAGAAAAAACTATATAAAACGTTTTTTAAATTGCTGGTGAATAAAACTTGACCTTGTCATAAATGTAAATATATTTATGCAAATGCATGTGCTTATATTATTAAATTAAACAGTGCATTTTCAGGTATGATAAACCAAAGTCTGTTGTGCTAATATTCACTTGTCTAAGGTCACAGAATCCAAATAGAGTGGGAAAAAAGTACATTACTGGAAACAGATGTCTTTGGCAAGGAATATACATGTAATATTATGGGAGAGGGCACAAAGAATGGCTTCCAGTCAGATAGGACTAGGAAGTACTTGTTTTTCTCTTGTCCTAAGCTGATTACAACACGTGCTGGTTTCCTGATATAAACGCAGCTGTTCTGATGTTTGTGTTCTGTACCTACCTACCTGAAAATCAGCACAGTATTAGAAAGTTTCACATGCAACTCCTGTTGTATACAAGGGAGAAATTAGTATACAATGAATTTAACTGTTTCTGTTCCTTCTTGGGTCCTGGTGTTTTGAGATAAGCTTCAGGCAGTAATCATCATTGTGTAAAAGTTTCTGGTTGAAGTAGATTATGCTCCTCCTCCATTACTGGAAGGGCATAGTACTCCTGCTGTACCTTTTTGCCTAAGAAGTTGTACCAGGATTTGGAGGGCGATGGGGTGCTGTTCTGAGAGGATCAGTTGTTCTGTGCTCTTAGTTTTAGCTCGGTGAGTTTGGTTTAATATTCTATCATATTCCCTTCCTGATTTTATCTTTGCCTTATGTGAAATAAGTGAAATTGGCATGCATAGAATCTAACAAGCTTTCAGTATGGTAGAAGGGTAGGAAGGGATGCAGGGAATCATGAAATGGCCATGAGTTATTCCTAAAGCTCTGAAGAACAAATCTCTGAATGCCTGAAAAGATCACAAGTCTCTGAATGAGGTGCTGTCTCCCCTATTTTGCTGACAGTTGTTGGACGTTTCTGTTTAAAACGTAACACTAGCACAGTCTTTAAAATAATGAAGCACAGGCTGTTGTGAGAGACGCCTCAGGTAGCTCTGGGTACCTGATATATTGAAGTACACAACCCACAGATGCTGCCTTGGTCCATGGAAGCGCAGTACACACAGCACTGCATCCGGCCTCATCTGCCATGTCCCTCAGCAGCACTGTTCAGCTAATTCACAGTTTGCTGACATGGGGATCTGTGCATCACCCTTCATTGCACAGGTTACTTGATTCCTGATATTTCTGTCCCCTCAGCACAGTATGTGGATCATCACTGTTTTGCCAATACAGTACCAATACAGCTTCATTGTGAGGATCAGAGTAATAAAGAAGGGAGCACATGATGTGTCTGACAGTGCAGACTGAACCTAGCAGCCTTTCAGTTTGATAGGGGCAGGTTGGATGTTTCAGAGCTCTTGAAGGGGACATTTCAGGTAACCCTAGAGACCTGGTGGGGAACTGAAAAGGAGGAAGGAGAGGAGACTTTTATTCATTCATTCAGTGTGCTTGGCCCAACAAAGTAAGAGCATTTCTATGAAGATGTGTGTAGTAATTTGATATAATTATTGCTGACACCAACAAGGCCGAGAACAGATACTAGAGACACCCATACATTGAAGAAGGGCCAGGAGAAGTTGACTTGAAGTTTTGTTTCAGGTGATTTTTAGAACTAAAACAAAATCACAGTTTTTCTGGTAGAGGGTACCCTGGTTTTCTAAAGTGCTCTAGCAAGAACACTGTGATACAAAAGCAAAAATACCATAATTGATGACCTTCAAGATAAATGGCAGTCTCTTAAAACCAAATAACTTGAACATTAAGGTGTGAACTAACACTGTATTTTGATGAATATTAATCTTCTGTAAAATCAAGTGTATTACAGCTTTGTTTAACATTATATATGGTTAATTTTCTGTGGGTTTTGTTAAAACTATAATGTCAGGTAGAGGAGAGGTTAAAAAAAAGCTGTTCAGAAATGACCCTCTTGTCACTGTTCTGTTTGGTTTTGTTTTCAGAATTGGAGGAAAGAACTGGAAAAACACAGGGAGAAATTACTGAGTGGAAATGAGAGTTCCTCCAAAAAGAAAGAGGTAAGTTGCTTTCAGTTGCATATATTCTGTGTTTGGAATTGGATTTATCATCAATGCGGCCAACACAGAATTTCATAAATACATTTTAAAAGCCAGCATCAAAGATTATAAACCTAAATGCATGACAAAAGAAAGTGATGCCAAAGTAACATTTGTTTTATTCTATTTTTAAGAAAAAGAAAAAGGAAAAGAAGAAATCTAATAGGGTGAGCAAAATTTTCAGTTTTCTGATCTTTTTTTGCTTTGGGGTTGTTCCTGTTTGTCATTTAAGTTCTCTTGGAAAGAGAAAGCATAGCTGTAATTTTGTTTTTAGATGTTAAATTAACTTACTTTTATTTAGAAAGGGTTTGCATACATTCGGTACAAGGAAAATTAAAGGGAGGAAAAGAGCATTAAATAGATATTATTAAATGAAAAATGTTAGAAGTGGTTTAGAAGTTTATTTAAGAAAAATCTATGTAAGACCAGCTTCTCAGAAGTAAAATTTTATTGGTTATGCTTTGAAAATGAAGAACTTTTAAAGGGAGTGTTTGGATGGGCTTTTGACAGACAAAATGCTGCATCTCACAAGCTTTACTTTTTGTTGTGTTTGGTCAAGTTGTCTTCATCTTCCTCTTCTTCATCAAGCTCTGATTCTTCCAGCAGTTCATCTGATTCAGAAGATGAGGTAAGAGCTAACTTACTGGAATCTATCATGTTTTGTTCATGAGGTTTATTTGAGACAGATTTTGGTAACATGTTTCAGAATATTCTTTGAGGGCCTGGTTTGGATAAAGCCATTTAGTTTTTATGCATTTGGTACATACGATAAAGTTGTGAATTTTAGACATATATACCTATTTAATAGTGTCTATATGAGCACTACAGATTTTGGTGTCCTGGCTTGTAAAATGGATCCATTTTAACACTGAATTGCTCTTTTAATAGAATCCCCTATCTAATCATAAAAATGCAAAAATACCATTTTTACTTTCTAGCAAAAGTCTTTGTTACAGATAATCAGATTCTACAGCACACATCTAAATAATAAACAGAATCTAGAGCACCTGGATTTTTCACCAGTTTGCATTTTTTTAATGCAGAAGAGTTATGAAGGTCCTCCACTTAAAGAATCAATTGTAGCGTACTTTATTCCTCAGGAGAACATTATAACATGTAGGAATTTGATGTTTCCTTTTCTTTACATTTAACATAAATCTTTAATTCTAATGAGAATAAATTCAAGTTTGTGTTTTTCCTTCTTTTTCTACATTATTTGTGGATAGGATAAAAAGCAAGGGAAGAAAAGAAGGAAAAAGAAGTATCGCTCCTCACGGAAATCTTCAGCAAGCACAACTTCAGAATCTGAGTCAGACAGCAAGGTAAATATGCAGATGGCAAGTTTTCCTGGTTGGCGTTATAAAAACATAAATAATTTTGACTTTAATGTGTTAATGTGTGTTTTCATCTTCCACATTTAAAGCCATGTATTCTCATTGGGCCTGAGCTGCACTTGTATCTTCCACATGCAATGTGGAATCTGCCTCCACTGGCCACAATGCCTGGTGGAAATAATTTGATCTTTAGAAGATGAACATGCTTTATTCCAGCAATTTGTAGTAATTTTTCTGATTTCAGACATACACAGCTTTTGTGCTGCTCAAATGTTTAGTTTTGATACTACATTAACACTTAAAATGTTCTTTTGATCATGCAATTTAATTGAGCATCATCTCTGAAAATGCAGGTATTGCAGGATACCAGTGGCCAGAACATTACCTTTCTAAATATCTGAGTAGTTTCCTGTTGAGGAACTGAGCCTTTCCCAAATACATTAAATTGAAGTTGTCTTTTTCCTTTTCTGAAGTATAGCAATATAGATACATGGACTTACTGAATGAACAAAAAAGTGAAGAAGATACATGAGGCAATTTGTTCTGTTATGTTAGCATTTTTCTGTCTTACAGTATATAGTTACTGTACTTCTTGCTTAAATATTAATAATACAGTGAGTTTTTAAGATTCTCTATGTAGACTTTATCACAGGCTTTCACTGGAATACCTAATTCGGTGGGATATAAATTGTAATGAATGACTGTTTGCAGACACCTATGAACTTGTGCTAATGGGAGGTTAAAAACTTTTGCTACATAAAGGGACCCAGAGATACCCTTACTGCAGAAAACTCTGGGGAAATACCTGCTTAATCCCATCTGATCAGCAGAGATGGACATGGATAAAGAATAAAGACTCCCATCTGTTACATGTTATATGTGGTTACAGCAGTGATAGCTGATATCCTTCCTACAGGCTCTCTAAGTTTCCCACAAGGATGCTGTTACTTGATTCCATACAGACCTTCTCATGCTGCTGGATCAGGAAATTAGCAGCTGCATCAAAATTACAGCTTTTTTTGTTATTCTTGTCAACTGCAAGGTAGAAAGGACAACCTTGAAGAATTACCTTCAATAGACATGAAAAGACTATTGGTCAGATTGCTTTGAGGATTTCTTCCTTTTTCATGAAATGATTTTGTTGTGGTTTGTTTTCCTTTCTATTTAGGATAGCACAAAAAAGAAGAGGTCAAAGGAAGACTGTGAAAAAGAGAAGGTATTTTTATTCTTGAAATCCTTCGATCAGAACTGCATGTTGCATACATAATGGAGCTTTCATTTTTAATATTGAATGCCTCACTTTACATCTGTGGAAATTTTCTGTCCAAACCCACACAGTCAGAAGGTATCCAGTGCACCCAATTTGAAGTAGACTTTTAGTTGGATGCAGCTCTTGTTTTAGTAATTGTTCTTAGTGGAAACCGCTGGATCTGTTCTTGTTACAAAGGTAAATCTAACCCACTAGAACACATCAGCTGCATTCTGGTGGTTTGGGGTTTACCTTTAGCTGTCACATTGAGCTAAAAATATGTGTGATGGTATTTTCAGTGGCATACCTGGTGGGTTATTGGCTTGTTGCTGTAAATTAAGAAACATAAGAAGAGGATCTCTTTATTTAAATGTAGTCATAGATACTATACTTACGACAGCTTTGAAGAATTGCAGAGAAAAATGTCGTAGTGTAAGAAAAACTACCTTATTCTGTCATTTCTCTAAGCATGAAAATCCTCTCTCCTTCCCACCACCACACCATTTTGTACACTCATCTGTTATCTTTAATGTAAGCAATCCAATTGACTTCAATTTTAGTTATTTGTACAGTATGGGTAAACTAAAAATGCTTTCAGAGTCTATCCTAGTCTTTCTCTCCAGTTACCTTTCTTCCTTACCATGTTGGCCTCTACTGCTCTGGTCAATAGTATTGACTTCAATGTCCAAATTCTCCATTGCATAAGGCAAATGTGTTGATTTCCCCCCCCCTTGCTCCTGCTTCTATTTTACAGTGTTCATTTCCCATCTCATCCTTTTGAATGGCTTCTCTTTGAAGACCAAGTATCTACCGTAGTCCCTTGTTGTAGCACTATGTTCACACATCTTCTGAAAGCAAAGGGCATTTGGGGACTAGAGGTCTTTCTTCTCCTACCTGCAGATCCCCCATATATCAAATGGGCTGCATCTTATGCACTTTGTATGAGTTCTTTTGGGAAGTTTCTGGTCTTAGAAATCGAGTGACAGAAATTACCTTCAGTCTTAAAAACACGTTGCCTTGTCCAGAGCAAAGGAAGTGTTGGGAGCAGAAAAGTAGCTCATCAGAACAATCTCACACAGCATCAAAATGTTTTAAAAACTATCCTTTAAGTGCACTGGAATTAAATATGATATGTTGGAAGTACAGCTGGCAGGGACAGTTTGTCCTGGTTCAACACATACACAGAGGGAGCTTTTTCTTTCATGAACAAAGCAAGAGTCTGAAGCTACAGTGTTTGTATGTATATATTGAGACATCTTCAGTTACTCATTATTTAAAAGTGGTGAAACGTTTTATTTTCAAATGCTTACTCCTTCATGTGTTATTATTTAAAATAAGAGACTATTATTCCTCTCACTTTTAGAAAGTTGCTGTATCTTGGTAACAAGAAAAAGGAATATACAGAAAATTATTTTCACCAAAAGCATTTTAACAGTTTAGTAGGGTAGTTTGATGATGATGGGTAATTAGTTTAATGTCAATAATACTTTAAAATATTTCACAACTTAGAAGTGATATTTCAATCTTAAATTTTAAGTAGAAATTTTATAAAATTTGAAAGGTCCGACTTTACTCACAAATATATTATTTTGTGTAGGAAGGTAAAAATCATCACAGGAAAAGGAAGAAAGCAGATCGTGCTGATGGACCTTTATCGTCAGAATCTGTGTCTGAATCGGATCAGACAGAGGAGGTCAGTGTGAATCCTCAGTTTCAGATGTTACAGTGCTTGTAGCTTACTGATTCATATGAGTGAATGAATGAACTAGCTTAGGTTTAATACATTGTAGAAACTGTTCTGCTCTTCAACAGGTGAATTGAAGAGTGCAGTGCACTCAAAGTTTGTCTTTTTCCTTTTAAAATAAACTTTAAGGGTTGTTTAGTCTAGCTTCTATCAGCTACAAGTAATTTTAAATTAATTTTCTTGAGAATCAACTTTTTATGGATGCTACATTTGGTTGAATTTTCTTTAGGTGCAAGCGAAAAAGAAGAAAAGTAACGAGGAAAAAGAGAAAACAGCAAGTATCCCTCTTACTCATACTGTAGTTTTAGGATATAAATAGTCTCTACTCAGTTAATTTCCAGTTTCACATTGTTCACTAATACAAATGTTTATAGCAATAGTCTGCTGTTACATTTAAATTAACAGTTTCTCTGTTTACTTGCTGAAGTCACTTTTTCAATTGTTGAATTAAAGAAGAATTTGCCACTCTTTTACCTATATGTGATTTGAGATTTATACAACTTTAACACTTACTGTAGAATATATTTTATTCTGCATCAACCTCCTAGAACTACTAATACCTGTGTGGTACCAAGTAGGGGAGCAGTTTGCCACACAGACATATCAGTGCTGTTCCTTCGTTAGCATTGTGTGTAATTCCTTGGTAATCCTCCTCTGCCACCATGGAAAGGGCCTTAGGACATAATTGCTGCAACATCTACGCCATTATAACTCTTCCCCCAACCAAATAAAAAGCTGCCAGCAACCTGTTACTTTTCTCAATTTTTTCATTTGTATCTGTTGTAAAAGTGAGAGGCAGGTTCAGTAGTGATTTATATAGAATCCAGATTTACCACATGTACCTCTGAGGTTCCTCAGTTAGGAGTATAGTGCATTTGGGATCCTAAATGCCCACTTGAAATGTCTGTGTGTCTGTCTCCCCTGTCAGCAGCAGTGTTCCTTATTGGGCATGTCAGTTGTTGAGATGAGGTAGGGCAAAGGGAAGGTCTACATTAGTCACCTAAAAATACAGGCATAGGAATATCTGTGATACTCAGTACACATTTTTCCATGGAACTTGTTTGTTTTTTCAGACTCACATGAGCCGTTTGCCATAACATTTCTAGTGATTGCGTATGGTCTTTTTCGTACAAGATTTGTATGTGTAAGGAGTATGTATAAAACAAAGCTTTAATACTGATTGTTTCATATTCGTAATGCCACACCTATTTGAGAATTTCAGTTGAAATTCTGCTTGCAAAAAGACAAGATTGCATCTCTCAGCTTCTGTCTTACAGTGATCAGCATACTACCTTCAAGACTGAATGCAGTAGGGTTAATTTGAGTGTATTTATATTTACAGTTGAGATCATAATTGTTTTATTTTAAACAAGGTACGAGTGATAGCCAAGTGCAGCTGAGCTATTTAATGGTACACAGTGGATTTAAGCACTTACTTTAAGATCTATAAACATCCTAGTTATTCCCAAATATGTAAGATGTCGCTACTGGTCAAAGCACTTCCTTATTACTTCCTCAGTAATCTAAAAATCATTTAAAAGATTAGGAAATGTAATAGTGACGGTGATGAGAGGTGTGAAATAGCCATACTATGGTGGAGATAAATTTAAATTGAAGACTGCTCATAATAGTGCAAATTGCTGGGTAAAGTATTGCTTTTGTGATGATCTCAATAGGCTTCTGTAGAAGTCTCTTTTGAAGCTTCTTTCAGAAGATACCCTTTCTGTGTGCTCATTTTGCATTAGCAGAATGTAATAGATGGTAATTGTATTATATAATAACTTCCTTTTTTTTTTTTAAGGATAAAACAAAAAAGAGAAAGAAGCACAAGAAACATGGTAAAAAGAAGAAAAAGAAGACTGCTGGTTCAAATTCGGATTCAGAATAATATTTTAAAGCAACGTGAGACTATCAACAGAAGTGCAATGACTAAAGGAAACTTAAACTGTGAAATGACAGCAAACTTTACCAAACTGCATGAGTTTTCCTGTGTTTTAGAAATATTCCTAATCTTTCAGTAGCCAGCCAGATGCACAGCTGTGCTGGGAAAGACCATTGTTATTGCCTGCTGCTTAATACATGAGGTACAACTTTTATAAAATTCCAGTAAGCAGTGTTAGATGTTTGAGACAATATGAGATGGTAGGCCAGCTGAGGTGTAAAATATTGGAAAATAAGAGAGTTAAACTTTTTAGATAGTTAAAATAGTCTTTTAAAGCATTAGTAATAGTCTTTATTTGTAAATCAGGACAAATTAAATCCCAAGTTCATCCTACAGGTTAATATTATGCATAAACTACTACAAGCTGGTGTCTGCTAATGGAAAATTGATGATAACATTTAAAAGGCTGCCTTTGTAGAAATGTGTATGATCTGCCCCATTACCGCTCCATGCATATGAGAAAGGGAATGCTACCATTTTGGCTACCTGAATAGGGTACCTTTGCCTTTGATTCTTGCAAATCTCTGCTATTTTTAATCCATGCATCTCTGCATTCCTGGGAAGCTAGAGCTATTGTCAGCAGACTTCTCTGAATAAGCAGTTTTGAGCTTCCAAGCATGTGCTTCTGCATTAAGCAAGAGCAATGACACTTTGCAGTATAACTGACAGTCAAAACCTGAAGATTTTACCTCTGCTTCTTTGAAATGGCGATAGACCTTTGCTAGTAAATATGCATATTTCATTTAATGTAATTTTGGTTTAAATGAAAACTTCTTGCAAACACTGGTAGCTTTCTTTGCATTATCTTTAGAATTGTTTTGCATGATTTGTACCATTTTTAAATTAACAAAATGCAGGTAATCATTTGTTGTAACCAGTTCTTTGAATTACATTTCACATGCAGAGTTTCATGTATGTATTTAGTTATAGTTAAGTTCATTGCTGTGTTTAAGTGCACACTTGCTGAAGTTATTTAGCATGTAAAAAGCAGGGTTTTGATACTTTAACAGCTTCATATTGAAGCTGATTTTACTCTAAGCAAGTTCAGTGGCAGATCTGTTATGTGACGTGTCTTGTTAGATAAAAAACTACTGCCAGAATCTCATTAAAGACACTGTTTAAACAGTTTGTATTTATATTTTTGTACTTGAGGGCTACAGAATGTTGACCTAAGTCATAAAGCTGTTTTACTTTAGTTTAGTTGCTTTAGATAACTGAAAGAAAGCTTTTTAAATTAAATGTGCACAAAAGAAAACACAAGCAACCATTTGATTTTAGTTTACATGAAATTCTCACTGTATCTTTCATTGAAATACTGATTGCTGGGTCTTCTGTTAGCCTTTAACAAATGCCCATCCATCCCAGGTAGTCAAATATAGATTGCATTTTTGATCCACCCCTTTTTTCCATTGCACAGGTGCTAACTTAGAACTTACCTCTATGGCATACAGATGTTTCAAGTGTTACGTTGCCAAGAATTTCAAGACTTTTAAGACATTGATTATTAGTCTGCAAACCATAACTAAAATCTGTGGGAGAAAGATGATTTCATATTGCCATTGTACAGAGAAATTGTCTTCAAGTTCTTGGGAAAATACAACCATTGAGTTGCAGCAATGTGCATCTAAACAATAGTAATATTTTCATCGACTATTTTATACTCTTGGGCTTGATGTTACCAATTCTAGACACTCCTGTCAGTGAGGTTAAAATAAAGGCAAGATACAGTGAACAGAGGGGTTTGATTTAGGGTTTGCGTTTAGTTTTGTTGGGGTTGCTTTCCTTTTAAGTTGTGATGATGCAGTTTTGGTAAAAGAACTTGTAATGAACCATAGCATAAATGCTCTGTCCTGTGTGATACCTTATTTGACTTTTACACAACCACCTGCCACAGAAAGAAATAAAAATGGAAATGAGACCCAGTCTTCCAAATACTTAAGCCAGTATATCATTTTAATTGTGTGACTGTAACTATCTGTTCTGCTTGGCTGTAAGCTTCAAGTGCTGCTGTGTCATGCTTGAGACGGGGTGTAGCTGCTTAACGGGCTTATGGGCCTTGTCCGTTCACTACAAAAGCTGCTTTAGTACTGGAAGGGAAGTGGTTCAGTTTGCAATAGCTTAAATACGTTGAGTCTCCTCTTGCATCCCCTTTTTCCTGAAGGAAAGGTGGAGGCTGGTCTCAGCTTTCCCGATGCGCCCACACTGAGGTCGGGTTTTTGGTGGCACCTACACCCACGTTCCAAGTTTCAGCAGAGGGACAAAGTAGAAAACGAGCAGTGTCAGAGTAAGAGTGGTTTAATATATGTTTGCCTTCTGACAGCAGATGAACAAGCATTACTGTATGTTGTATTTAACTTTTAGCTCTTTTTTTTCCCCAGAAGTATTTTTAGAAAACTGAAATGCAGTTGTTTTGGTTTTTACAACTGCATATTTTTTAAATCCGTGTTAAGACTTGATCTTTGTTTTGCCTGTATGTGTGTGTGTGTGTGTTTATGTACGACCTGCCGGTGCGGCCCAGCGGCACCGCGAGGCCGCAGCCGCCCCCCCGCGTTGCCAGGGCAGCGGCGGCGGGACCGGCTCCCGGCCGCCATGAGCAGGAAGGGGGTGAAGCTGCTGGTGGACTCGCTGACCCGATCCTCGAAGCACTGTGAGTCTCCCCCGGGCCGCAGGAGCCGCGCCGCCGCCCCGCATTGTGCCCATGCTCACTCTCCGTGGCCCTGTTAGCCTCCGACGGGAAGCACTTTCCCGGCGCCCCTTGGGAACAGCGGGTGGGGCGGGTGGGCATCGCTCTCACGGCCCTGGTGTATGTCTGTGCTTGCCTCGTGTTTCACCAGCGTAACTTACAACCTGTGTTTGCTTGTGTTTGGGCCGGGCAGTTAACAAAAGCGAAGTGGAATGTCTGGTCAATCTCTTCGACACGCTGGTGGCCAAGGCCAGAATCGACTTTGCTGGGGTCGGCTTTAACCGCGTCGTGTTCCGAGACACCCTGCACAGCGCCTTTGGCATGACGGATGACGTGGTGTTGGACCGAGGTGAGGCGGACACAGCTCTGAACACCATGGAACGGGTTGGGATTACGCTGCCGACCCGATGAGCGTGTCCGTACCAAACAGCGCCGTCTCATTCCGGCCAGGACAGCAAAAGAGGAGTTACACTCAGGAGCTGTTGAGAAAATGACATCTTATCTTTCTTTATGCGGAATAGTTTTTCCGTAGTTCAGGAGAGCTCACGCTCTAGTTCGAGGCAGACCAGCCAGAGGCAGTTGTGCTGCCCTGTGGTTGTTTCTATCGCAGTCGCTGTAGTGCTGTGACAGAGGAGGGCAGCATCGGGGCACGTTCCTCTTTTCTCCGGTGATTCCACTGGGAGCTGCGGTCGCTGCTGGGGGACAGCTCTAGCTCAGGCCTGGAAGTCCCAGTAAGGCATTCTGTTACAGCGGATGACTTTGGGAATAGAGGCTCTGTGAACAGCATTGAAGGGCCTGGGCAGATAGTGCAAGGAGGTGAGAGTAATGAGCCAAATAACCCTTTGAAAACACAGTGATTTCAGAGATTGATAACGAGGGACACATTTGCAGTCACTGTGAAAGTTGAAGGAATGATCTCTGATGTAGAGGTGTCCAGAGGAGTATGCAGAGCAGGCATGAGTCTGCCATTCTTTAAGTCTTGGGCTGCCAAGAGCCACCCCTTGGTTCAGCTTTCTCCATCTCTCTAGCAGGAGAGCTACTTACATGCCATAAAATAAAAACTTGTTGCAATTTTATGCAGCGAGTCAAGTGTGTCTTGGAAGATACCTTACAGTACCTTACATATTCTTAAAAATTATTTTAATGCTTGCATGCAAAGGGGTTGATTTCAGTTTGCAAAAGCAAACCTATTGACTTCTAAGTCAAAAATGCTTGGCTCTGCATGAAGAAGTGTTCCTTCAGCCAACTTACTAATTAATATTCTAAAATACAAATTATTATAGCTGCTAGTTGATCGTTTGAGTTCTGTCTTGGATTTGAAATACTGTATTACAGGCTGTATGAACAGTGAAGGTGTGAGATTGAAAGTTACTTAGGGAAGGGAAAAGAAAAATATTTTGTTTTATGACAGGAGGTTATTTTTCTTTGTATATTTAATATATATTGTTTCTAGGATTACTTTCTCCAAGATTTTCTGAGACAAAAGCTAGTAATTTTAATTAATTCATCTGTATGCAGAATTATCCCTTATTTTAAGTGATATTGGTTTATTTGCTTTACATCTGCATGGAAGCATACTTCCTGTATTGTTTAAGTCAGGAAGGCAACAGATCAAACAAAATGTCTTAGCAGGCAGGATTCTGGAGAGGAAGATCAGTAAACTGAGAGGCAGAATCCCTTTTATTATTACATCTTAGAGTCAAGAAGGGTTATCATACCTTGGTGAAAGCAGACAAACATCTTAAGAAAAAAGATAATCTATAATTTTATTTGATTTAATAAAACATTCTTTTTTTTGTGTTTCCTTAAATAAATTTATCTAATACACTTCCTAGTGTTCAGCATTTTTGATAGAGACAACAATGGCTGCATCACTGTGGTGGAATGGGTGGAAGGCTTAGGGGTGTTACTTCGGGGGACACTGGATGAGAAGATAAAATGTAAGATTGATCTGTATGCTGATATTTAGTAGTAATGATTGAATTCGTGACAAATAACACATTGCTTTTGTTGTAATTTAGTAGTTACTCTTATAAAGTACTTGGTAATTGAAAAGTTTTCTTCTGTATAGTTTAATGCAACCAAGTTCTGAAATGGCTTCTCCGAGACAGATTTTTCTGTGTAAACTGCTGTTACCACAGCCACCAGCTTATTTTGTTGCTTACAAAATCTTGCATTTGAACTGAAGTTTATTCTACAGCGTACAGTTTTGACAAAATACATGTTTTTGTATTCACACACAAAATTAGAAAGAAACAGATGTATCTCTAGCGTGGTTTTGGCTAATTAGCAGTCTCAAGCCAACCAAGACCAGTGCCAGCATTCATTTACTGGCCCAGTGGGGACACAGCAGCAGTTCCATTAACTCCAGCAGTTCCTCAGCTTGAAAGCATAGATGGAAAAACTGTAAGATGGTAATGAGAACCTCCACAATAATAATAGAGAAAGATGGAGGAGAAAAAATAGCAAGAAGTCTAGAATTTTAAGCAGCAGAGAAAAAAATAGGGCATGTGGGGTGAAAAAAACCACAACAGAAAAAGGAGAATGACAGCATGTTTCTTCCATAGTTCCCGGGTTGTAGCATTAGCCATCCCTAATACACTATATAAATTCATCTGGAAAGTGTCCAGGGATGTCCCAGCATTAGGATGTGTGCCCAGGATGTAATTCAGTGTCAGTACAACTACAAACAGTAAAATATGCATTCCTGCTGTAAGCACGATAGAACATGCTGGTGTGTAGTGATGCACCGTGTTGTCTGTCACTAGTGTTTGCCAGGAGTGTTTCAGCACATATATGATAAATTTGGCTCAATTGATAATGCTGTGCAATGTACAATTCACATTTGTCTATAGGTAACAGCTTTAATGGTATGTGATTATAGTTTGTAATCAACTTGAAATTTATTTCTATTTCAAAAGACTGTTTTCAAGTTTATGACCTGAATGGTGATGGATACATTTCGAGAGAGGAAATGTTTCAAATGCTGAAAAACAGCCTTCTCATACAATCAGCAGATGAAGAGCCTGATGAGGGAATTAAGGACTTGGTAGAGATAGCACTGAAGAAAATGGCAAGTACTTATTGTGATACTTGAGTGTCTTTCAAACATTCATTAACCAATACTTAAAACCTTTCTGTGAGGTAAGAAAATACGGTGTCTGTTTTACAGTGGCATTCTGCAAGTCTCCTGAGCAAAGCCAGAAATATAATCCCAATCTAATGAGCCCCAGTCCAGTATTCTCATATGAAACTATTAATTTAGTATGTGAATGTGCTATAAACTTTTTATGTATAAACTAGCATGTGTATATGTGCATGTGCAGTCAAAGCAAAAACTCAGAAGTGGAAAATTCAAAAGTGTAAGCTGCATTTATTCCATCAGTACAGGCATCCACAGTAGCTTCATTTTTAAATACATTTGTGTTTTATCAATTGATCATGAAATGTCTTTATCCAATTTATGTATTCTATAAGAATAGTAAACTCAAGGTTATTAATGTGAAGTTTGTCTTAAAGTGCCTAATCTAGAATATCAGATCAGCCAGGGACTGACTGTCAATATTTTAATCAAATCAAGACACATACTCGCCCTTTCTTTGGTGGTGGTCAAAGATTTTCACTTAAAACCAGGTCTTGATCCCAACTTTTATTTAAGCCTATCTTTTCAATTTTTCAACCCCACCCTTTTTGCCTTAGGTAGAGGCAAGTCACACAAATCTTTTCTGAGCAGAAACTGATGACCCCCAATTTGCAAATCAAACTAAAAATAGAATCCATGTTCTTTAAAGACCTGTTAAACAAAACCACAAGTAATAATTCTTTGCTGAAGTGTTCCCTTCCTTTTGTAGGACCATGATCACGATGGCAAGCTTTCTTTTACAGACTTTGAAAAAGCAGTCAGAGATGAAAACCTTCTCTTAGAAGCCTTTGGCCCATGTTTGCCAGATATAAAGGTACGTTAACCTAGAGTTCAAAAAAAACTGCACAAGCCAATTCCTTACAGACACATGCACCAATCCTGCGAATGTCAGCATGAGGCATCTTAGGCTGGTGTCGGGTTCATCCTCTCAGTGCCAGTTCTGCTGCCTAAAGGTCGCCCCTGAGCAGTCCCACTCCAGGGTTGTTGCAACACAATGCTGCAGCTATTAATCACATCACCAAGGGAAATTTCAGTCCTTTACATTGTCATCCCAGTCTCTACCATTCCTGTTTCCATCCAGTTTATCTCATTCTGCAGCTGGGCATTCTTGCCCTCCATGCCAGATCATTCCTTGATCACACATTCCTACTGCTGAGCAGTTAAAATTTTAATTTCCCCTTCAGCTGTAACTTTGAATGTTCTGACTGGTCTGCCAGTGATGACACCATTAATGCTACGGATTTACCTTTTCTAAGCTAAAAAGCAAGAGACTGTCTTCATTGCATACACACTTCAGTTCAGTACCTTTTCCGACTCAATATAAATCCTTTAGTTAATTGAAAATTAACTTTTTTCCTTTTTTTTTTTTTTAACAGAGGAGTATGTCATTTGAACAGAAAATTTTCCGGGGAAACTCCTAAATAGTAACTCCAAGTTGTAACTCCATTGTTGAATACTGTTAAAAGGGGTCTTCGTCTTCACCATTCTTCATGACATAGTAAAAACAGTAATAGTTTCAAGTTGCTCCTGTGTTTCAGTATTCCTTTACTGTAAAAGCTATTGAATAAATAGAATTTACTTCTGTGACTCTACCTAAACAGAGTTCTTCTGTGAGTTATGAAATATGTTACATTATGAGGTACACAAGACAACACTGTAACAATAATACAGTATATTGGTTTCTTCATTCCAAGCAACAAATTGATACAATTTTTAACAGGGAATCACTGGGAAATACAGTATAAAGAAAGGGGGTTTTTTTACATAAAAAAATAAGTATTTTCAACCATATTCTTTACAAAAGGACTGTTGGAAGATGCTGCCAGCAGTATCTATATTCTTCTTCTCTGCTTTACAAGTGGTTTGGCTGAGCTGCTCTCTGGTTTTTCCACAGACGTCGTTGAAACAGAATCTGCTACCTAAATTGGAGGGGAAAAAATTTAGTAACTTGTAACCATTACTTTTTTAATGCTCATTTTAGAGTAAGGCCACATCTCCAAGATTTGAGTATTGGGAGGGATTTATTACTATCATCACACTTGTATTGAATTTTCCTGCTGACTAGAGGAAAAAAGTAACACCAAAGGCAGGATTAAACACAAGAGAGGTGAAACTTAGAAGACTTAGCACTACCATTTTTGTATTTAACTACATAAACTGATTTCAGATATGCTCAGTGATAGAGCATTACATCTGTCATCTCCCTTCTTCCTACCAGAGGTGTTTTCAAGCAAGGTTTAATGTGCTTTTTAAACTCTGGTATTTCAGGAAACATAAGGAAAGCAGAAATGTGCATTTTGACATGTATTTTAGAAATGTATTTAATATAAGGGGTGCTTATTTATAAGATAAGCACTTTCAAATCAATCTAGTTAGTCATAGTCAAGGGAGCTTTTTCATATCTTAATTTAAATGAAATGTTCTATCAGGAATGTTTGACCT
Source organism: Struthidea cinerea (assembly GCA_013397865.1). Classification (NCBI taxonomy): domain Eukaryota; kingdom Metazoa; phylum Chordata; class Aves; order Passeriformes; family Corcoracidae; genus Struthidea; species Struthidea cinerea. Next base: position 2,076,901 of record VZTI01005074.1, read on the forward strand.
GCTAATTGATTTAATATGCTCCATAAAAGGCTGTGTCGCTTAACACGTGCTTCTTAGCATGGAATTAGTGATTCTGTACAGCTTTTAATGGCGTAAGGTGTTGGAGCAAAATTACATTGAACTCTGACTTCCATTATTTTCCTTTCAGAAACCAGATACAAGTAGCACACTGGAGTCAGCAGGACTACCTGCAAAGTTATCATGCCTCCACATGTGGGCAAAAAAAAAGTGGTTTACTAAAAATCATTTAAGATCATGCTCTGACATTTATACTTTCTCAAGTGTAGTGTAAGACATCTGGAGTAGAATTGCCTGCAATATTTGAGATTGTGAAAGAGTCAAATAGTAAGAGCTTTAAGTGGCAGATAAACTGATAATAATGAGTAAATGCTGAATAAAGCTGAGAGTCACTCTTTTTATGGATAACAAGCACCTATGTTTGAACTATCAGAACTTCAAGAACCCATACCTCTTTCAATTTGTTTCGAATTAATGTAGCTGAAGTATTCAAAGACTCATCATCCATATCCACTTTAGGTATTTCTGGTAGTTGTGGACCAATAACAACTTCAGTATTGTCCTCACTTGTTCCAATGAGGGAAAACTTGTTACCTTCTTCTCTCTTCCTCTTACGTTCTTGCAGGTGAGTTGTACGAGGCATAAACCTGTCAATTCCATTGTAAGCTGGAACCATTCTTTGCTGCATTAAGGAAGCTGGTGGAGTATGTCCTCCTGGATGTACACTTGGAGTTAAAGACATGTTTTGACCAAAGTACCCAGAAATATCAGCACAATTGTTATCATAGTGCGGGGATGTTAACAGGCTCTGATTCTGATTCCCAGATGGATACGCCATGTTGTGGGATACCCCAGGAGAACTTGTAAAGCAGGATGGATCCCAGTTACTGGCTACATGTGATTCTGATGTATTCCATGGACAGTCATGCTCAGAGTTCTTTGAGACTGTCTTCTTAGGGCCCTCTACTTTCTTCAACACAAAGCAATCTTTAAAACAACAACAAAAAAAGCATCTTCACTATTTCATGTCATTATTAGTTCTAACACCCAAGAACAAAACTTTTAATATAAATGCAGAAACAGTATCAGTGATATTTGATTCCCAGCTACCTTTTTGTGATTTTTTTTTTAAGGTTGAAATTTAACAAATCCAACTTTCAAACCAGTTTTCCAGTCTAGTGCCTTTGCTGGTTTGTAGGATTGAAAAAACCCAGATGTTTAGATGTTAAAAATCAGTGGCTTTACTCCCTTTAAATATCCTTATGCAATGAATAATGATACCCAAGTATGTAAGCACAAGAAAGGAAAAGCTTGTGCTCAGCAATTTGCTTATTCCTCAGCTTGCCCAGCCTTCAGTGTTGCCTGGGAACTCTGCAGTACAGGAGCCTTTGTAAACACAGTCCGTTCTTAACATTCCCCCAGTGCAAATATGTGGGCTGGAGAAAATTTTTTTAAGGTTCTGATATAGTCATCTTCCTTCCAAAACTGTCCCTTTGGCATGCCTGAGGAGGCTGGAACAAGGGTGAAAATGTGATCCCAAATTTCCTGCCAGTGCTTTAAATTTCTGGTAACAGTTTGAAAGAAAACAAGAACTGAAGGAAATACTTCATTATTAAAGCTTAAGCATTTCATTATTTTAGTCTTAATCAAAGCCAAAAAATTCCTTTGAAAAGGATATAGTTCTCTAAATACTGCGAGGTGTCTCCCTGTAAACATACTTAAAAAGCATCTGTATTGGGTTTGGATGGCCCAGTTTTTGTAGCATGCGGGCTACTTTGAGAAGCTGCTAGAAGCTTCCTCAGCATCTGGCAGAGCCAATCCCTGGTGGCTCCAAAGATGGATGTGCTGCTGACCAAGGCTGGGCCAGTTAGAAATGGTGGTAATGCCTCTGTGAGAACAGATTTAAGAAGGAAGATAAACAAAAACTGGTTGCACAGTTGTAACTGCAGCCAGAGAAAAGCAGAGCGAGAACATGAGAGAAACAGTCCTGCAGGCGCCCACTGGAGTCAAGGTTCCCCTGCAGCCCATGGTGATGACCATGATGAAGCAGCTGTGGCCCTGCAGCCCACGGAGGGCCATGGGGATGCAGGGGGTCACCCGCAGCCCGTGGAGGATCCCCATGCTGGAGCAGATAGATGTTTGAGAGGAGGCTGTGACCCTGTGGGAGACCTATGAAGAGAAGGGCCCTGCTCCCATGCTGGAGCAGCCTGTCCTTGGAGGACTGCACCCGTGGAAGAGTGACCCATGCTGCAGCAGTTTGGGGAGGACTGTTCCCCATGGGATGGACTCACGTAGCCACAGTTCGTAGGAAGCTGTTGTGAGATGAAGTCACGTTGGAGAAGTTTGGGAAGAACTGTCTCCTGTGGGAGGCACCCCACGGTGCAGCAGGGGAAGGACTCCTCTCCCTGAGCAGTGGGAGAAGCCACGGGTGAACTGACCATAACCCTCATTCCCTGTCTCCTTGTGCTGCTGGGGTAGGAGGTAGAGCTGGAAGAAGGCAGGGCTGGGGGAAAGGTGTTTATAAGGGCTGATTTTACTGCTCATTATCCTGCTCTGATTTTGTTAGCAATAAATTCACTTTGTATCTCTAATTAGAGCCTGTTTTGCCCTCAATGGTGTTTGATGAGCGATCTCTCCCCTGGTCCTTATCTCAACCCATGAACCCTTCATTAAATTTTCTCTCCTCTGTCCAATTTGTGGAGGGTGGTGAGTGAGCTGCTTTGGTGGGTGCCTGGCACCTGGCCAGCACCAACCCACTACGGCATCTTTAAAAGAGGTAGGTAAAAAGCATTTTCTTTAACAGGCACTTCAGCCAAAACCCCACCCACCCCTGAAGAACGTTAAGATTTTATAGGAAATTTAATCACAAACCTCTTTGATTTGTTGCTTTTGCTATATACTTTCTTCTATCCTGCAACTTCTCTCTAGTTTCTTGGACTGTTTCAAATTCTGGAGCATAGCACACGTGCAGCAAACTACCAAAGAAACTTCGTTCATCCATTTTTTTCTTGGCCACCCTGAAGGGAATTAAATTGTATTGGCAAAACTGAGGATTTTACTCCAACTCTCCAGGAACTTAACACATTTCAAGTACAGAAGGTGTAAAGATATTGCCCTGTCCAATACCTTGCACACTGCAGTTTTTTGAATTTTATGAGATACACTTCAGTAAACTGCTCTGCTGGATATTCATCTAGAGCATGATACTCCTCAATGGCACCATATAATGCAAATTGTTCAACTAGTTCCTTCATAACACCTAATGCAGGAACTCCTTGTATCAGTAAATAGCGAGATTCCAAGTTGATAGTGTAAACCTGAAAAAAAATAAAAACAAAGAGTATTCAAAAATGTTCCCATTCTTGCTTTATTGCAAAAGGCAGGCATTTTCTCCATGTTTTCTGTTGTTCTCCAAATCCTCTCAGGATGCTGAAAACCCCTGCATACTCTGATTTGCAGGGCAGTAAGTGCATGGTTATTTGGGACCTCTTCACCACTGAGCAAGAGCTCAACTCAAGCTTCTCAAGAACCGTAAAACACAAATGAGACTTGACTTTTCTGCACAAGGTCAGAGTACTACTGCCAGTTGCTGAGTAAAATCTCTTAAGTCACTGGCCAACTTCCATGCAAGACATACTAGTAACCAGTTCACAGGAGGTACTGCCAAAATACAGAAAAGAACACTGAAAAACCCATCTTCTTCATAGGCAGAGAAGTCATGCAGATGAAGAAAACTGCTTTTTTCCACACAGGGAGTTAAAAAACAATTACCACAATTCCCTGGGGCAGATCCTGTGTGTGCAGAGCTGTCTCCTTGCCATGGTGATCCAACAGCATATGTTTTTAAGACACACACATAAAATCTGGATGCTGAGAGAAACAAGGTCTTCTACCAGCAGGTTAAAAACCAAACCAACCATTCTCTTCTGCTTTGTGTAGGAACTGTCACATAACAGACTCTAAGCAAAGCTTTTCAGATGGCTCACCATGCACAATAGGCACCTAGGCAGCTCTTCCCTGAGATCAGAGGAAATTCATTCTGAGTTTGTTAAAAAAAACCCAACCTAAAACACAAACATTTAGACTGCATAAGTTACACATTTCTCAAAAAAAGGAGACTATTATGTGTAGATGCTGAAAAGCTTTGGTAGAGAAATCTTTCAGCTTTCTGCAGCGTTCTGTGAGAACTCTGCAGTTCTCACAAGCTATGAAAACACTGCTACAGGTTCTTGTAAACTAACTCTTTATCTTGCACCTGGGTTTATTATGCAAGATTGTTATGGTTCTAGCTTTCTGATATTTTGAAATAAGTGTCTTAGAGCTTGACCAATCCCCTCAGGGGGTGGATGGCCGAGCACCCAGTTGTCTTATGCCATTCAACACACTCTTTGCGAACCATGTTATAAAAAGATGAATTAATTAATTAATAAAGATTCAGAACTGCTTTCCCTTCTGAACTTAGTCGTGCCATTCCTTGCCATCAGTGCCGCTCACAGCGACAATTATGGACAAAGTGGGAACTGCTCAGGAAATCAGCTCTCAAACTTCCACCGCTAAAAACACTCTCCACAGACATGTCACATAAGCTGTTCTCGTGGCAGCAGCATACTCCCACCTACATTCTTTTCGGAACAAGGGACTGAAGGATCCTGATGCTTTCATTTTTTTGGCAGGTTTGTCCTTCTACCTCTTTCTTGTCCAGGAAGAAGAGATTTCGATGAGGTTTTTTTCACACTTGGGACATCCATACTGTTTCTCCTGCATGTATCCTCGAGTGCCCAGTGATGGCTGGGTGCCTGTGGTGGCCATTGTCCCTCTGTGGATGCACAAGGCTCTCTGTCCTCTGCCCCACTGTGTACACTTGGAAGAGTAAAATAACTTAATAGCTTTGAGACTTCATGAAACATGGAGGGTTTGAAAATTTACAGGAGGGTGGTGATAGTGAAAGAGATGTGCCTTATGTAAGTGTGCTAGAGTAACCACTGTTTCGGCACTGGTGAGACCACACTTCAAATCCGGGATTCAGTTCAGGACCCCTCTCCCCAAGACACTGAGGTGCTGGAGCATGTCCAGAGAAGGGCAACGGAGCCGGTGAAGGGTCCGGATCACAGGTCTGGTGAGGAGCAGCTGAGCGAGCTGGGAGGGCTCAGCCTGGAAAAAAAGGTGGCTCAGGGGAGACCTTATTGCTCTCTATAACTCCCTGACAAAAGCCTAGAGACAGATGTGGGTCGGACTTCATGATCTTAAAGGTCTTTTCCAACCTTAGCCATTCTATGATCCTTTCTTACGCTAGCCCTAGAAGGTGCCGCTACAGCTCGTTGTACACTGAGCGCACACGCAGATACCCAAATCTCGCAGTTCTGCTGCAGTAACGAGAAGCTCCTGCCGCGCAGCAGGCGAGGCCCACGGCCTGCCTCTCTCCCTCCCGTCGCCGGGAGCCACGGGACTCCAGCGCAAACCCGGCCGCCCCTCCCAGGTCCCTCACCCGAAGCGGCTCCGCCCGACACCTTCCCCC
>VZTI01005074.1:2082657-2125914 GCA_013397865.1 Struthidea cinerea
GGCAATGCCGCGCCCGCATTGGCCGGCAGTGGGTCGTACCACTGTCCCGGGGGTGGCAGGCGGAATTACCCCCCGCGCCCGCCCCCGGTAGGTAGGTCCGTGTCCGGGCGGAGCGGGCGCGCAGGGCCCGGCGGCCGCGGCCATGTGGGGCTGTGGCGACCCCGGCGGAGCCGCCGCCACCGCCGCCACCGTCGTCCTGAGCGGGACCCGCGACTGCTTCCTGCACCTGCCGCCCGCGCTGGCCTCGCTCCTCCGCCTGCAGCAGGTACCGCGGCGGCGCCGCTCGGGGCCCGGGCGGAGGGACGCCGCAGGCAGGCAGGCAGGGACGATTACGTGAGCGCACCCCCGTTGCCATGGCGATACAGAGCCCTCCTCCCCTCCCTCACGACTCAGCCCTCACTGCAGCCGGGACCCCTCACAGGGAGACATCGGGGAACCCCTCCTTCCCTCCCCTCCTGCGTGGCCCGGTGTCGTCACCCATTCCTAATAAAAAGCGGGAAGATTAGAATTTTTCTTCCCCGACGTGGTCTGGCACTGTGAGCACCTATGTCTCTCTCGGCACTCCCTATTTCATACCAGTTTTCACAGTAACTCGCCAGCATTAAGGGATTAATGTGTAAATATGTAACTCAGATAGGAGACTATGCAGAATCCTCATTCTTGGTGTACATAAATAAAATGTGTCACTGTAGAAAGGGACTCCTGTCATACAAAGTCGTGCTGAGGACGCGGGGTCAGTTGCAGGGAGTGCCCCTTGCATTGTAAATAACATTTCACACGTGGAAATGGGGGGAGAGACACTGTGTGCCTCTTGCGCCGTGAACACAGAACTAAGAGGGCCAGCAGAACAGAGTGGAAAATGGTAGGAATGAGCCGAGAAAGATGCGAGCAAAGCTCAGGAGTCCTGGCACAGCCTCTCGGGCCCGGGCAGGCCTCCCTCGGCGTGGGTAACCTCCTGATTTCCCAAGGCCAAAAAGGACATTTCACAACTGGAAAACAATGTAGGCGTGTGAAAACCTGCTCTTTCGTCTTTGGGGTAGTAGAAGGAGGTTGGTGGAATTGGAAGAAATGCAGTATTAAATGTGAGCTTCATTTCAGCTGCAGTTTCTGAGTGTTTTACAGATCTGCTGGCGAGAGAGAGGAGAAAAGAGTGCAGTTGCTTTGAAGTCCCGTAGTGCCATTCTGTACATTCTGTACACATTTGTTATGGTGGACTCCTGCTTTTGTTTAACCTGAGCTGCAAAATAAAAAGCTAGGGTCTCTGAAAACTGTATAGAAATAGTGTATTAAATACATCTTATGAATAAAAGTGTTAAAAAGGTAATCAAAAGCTGAATCTAATTGCAGGAGATATTAGATAAGTGAATGACAAAATGTTGTACAGAACCCAATGTTGTGTGAAGATTAGACACTCAGAGTGATGCTTTATCTGTGGGAATACAGGGAATTAAATATTACATTTGATAAAAGGATCTTGGAACCACTGTAGATATTCTCTGAAAATGTTCTCAGAGTTTACCAAAAAAAGGTCAAATGATACTTGAAATTATTAGAATACGGTTGAGAAAGAACAGAACATCACTATGTTAACAACTAAATCTGTGGTATATCCACAGTGTACATTGTTTTGGTCACTTGATTTTCATAAAACCAGTTATTTTTGAAAACTACAGAAACTATCAGTTGAATGATATAATGTAAGATATAGTCTCTTTAAGGAAGCTGACTGAACATATTGAAATTCTTCTGTTTGAAATCAAAATACCTGAGAAGTTCTGAAACTGATTGATAAAATCATTTTGGTCTGAGTTAATGTGATTTTTGACTTATTATGACTTATATATGTCACGGAAGCACTTTTTGAGATATAAACATACACTTTTTTCAAAGTATATGTTTATTTCTTTTCCTCATTTGGGAAATACAAATGTGCAGTTACACATTTCTGTAAAATATTTTTGATACCCTGTAATACAGAAGAAAGGAAAAAGAATGAATTTTCTTACTTAAAAATAGTCCATAAAAATAAAAAGCTGTTTAAGAATTGAAACCAACATGCACTTCTGTTTTGAGAGTTGTGCAAACAAGGTGTAAAATCCAGATAATATCTTCAATTCTTTTGATCTCTCTAAGCAAATACAGTTTAGGTTGTCTAATAGTCGTCTTGCTTAGCTTGTTTCATATTAATTTATTTTCTTTATTTGAAACTCGTAGGGCCAAGCTGTGAAAGTTTCCTGTGGTCATCAGCCGATATTTTTGAGCTGGATGGAAACAAAGCATCAAGGTCACCAGGGTGAAAATATTGCAGAGATTAATAGACATTTGGCAGAGAAGCTTGGCATCAGAGATGGAGAACAGGTTTGAAATGTTACCTTTGTTTTCTATTTAAACAAAGAGTATATTGGAAGATAAGTGAAAAGGTAATACTTCATGAGTTAGCTATGACCTTGTTTTGTGTGTTTAGACAGTTTCTTCATTTACATCTGCTCATGAGAAAAGTTAACTGTCATGAAATGTCTCGAACATGAAAAGATTTTCTCATTAAATCATTAACAATTGCCTAAACAATGTTAGGATAGGCTTGTCGGTAGGTCTTTGCAGGGCTGGAACAACTATCTTCAGTGACATTAATTTTAAGAAAATACACTTTTAAGCAATTGAAAAATTGGGAATGGGAATATTTTACTTGGCATTTCTGTTGTTTTGAAGTAACTGTTGACTTTCTGCATATTGTTGTTTAATTTACTTGGGGTTTAATCTTTCATCCCTTTTTTCACCCCTTCACGGTATTTCCCTGTGTGTCCTTTGATTATTTGTATTCACCTCTTATGAGTATATATACACACACACACACTTCTTGTATATTCACCTCTTACTCTTGAACACTGTTAAACTTCTCATAAACAACTCTTTAATTGAGCAGAAGTTAAGAGATGCCCAAGAGGCAGACAGAGTTTTCTGACATGGCACTACTAAAATCTCAAAATTGAAGGATTTTTTTTCTATTAATAGGTAGAGACTTAAACAAGCAAGAATAGAAAAGTATTGCTTCACACATTGTTATTATGTAGTATATTAATATATGCCTATTCTCTTACATGCAAAATTTTGTTCAATGTAATAGAATACATCAAAGAATGTGACTCAGAGCAGTGTATTATCTTACCTTGTTTTAACATATTTTCTCTAGAAACTATGTGTCTGTTTGCAGCAATTTCCAATATAGTAGTTGAGCAGCCAGGCATGTACCCTTTTTAGTTCTAGCAATTAATAGCCATCAACAGGAAAACAATTGACAAAGGAAACCTAAGAAAACTTCACCCAGCTTTTGCCTGAGAATAGTCATCTATACAATCGAATAAATACATGAATAATTAGGTAGTTTCACCATTGTTTTGGATTCAGGAGTTACATGTTTCCTGTTTTTCGTAATAGTATGATCTTCTATTTACCGTGCTGAGGAAAAGATATTTGTCTCAATTATTACTTCAAACTAAGGACGCAGAGGAATTCAAAACTGATTGTAGCTTTTGTAAAAGGTGACCTAACATAATTCTCTCAGAGGACAGGAAACTGGTTTTATCTCAGGAAAAAATTAATGATGTTTCTGTGTAAATTAATTGCTAGATGTTGTTTGAAAATTGGTTGGTTTTTTTTAATGTAACCTTTGGCAAAAACTGACTTTTGAAGTATATATTTAATGCATTCTGAAAGACCTGAGCCACAATAGCTTTTACCATTCCTCCTTATACACACGACATTAAAACTGTTCTGTGGAGGTGGGGCTGCTTCCTTTGAAACCATTCGTTAAGGAACTGGGCTTGCTTTTCTATTGTACTTTTTCCTTATTTTTTAGCTGGTTTTGGCTTGTCTGAATTTGTGCACAAGTAAATGAGTTTTTCAACTTTCTAAAATCCTGGAGATTTAAAAATAAAGATTAAAAAATGGAAAGATGGTTATGTGATCAAGGTATATTAAAAATTGATTGCTTTTTATCACCTGATACAGCTCCTGATGCTTTCCATACTCGCTGTTGATTGACGTCCCCAAGCGTAATGGGATCAATTTCCCATCAATTGAGCATTCATCTGCTTATGAATTACCTAGTGTCATTAAGATGGTGTGTGTTCCAAGTAGCAAAAACGTATAATAAAGGAGATGTCAATCTTCTCATTGAAATAAATGTGGAGCTTTTATATATTTAAAAATAAGGAGTTAAATATTTTGGTGTTACTTTTGCCAGGTATTTCTTGAACCCTGTTCCCATGTGTCGTCCTGTCAGCAAGTAGAAGTGGAACCACTCACAGCAGATGATTGGGAAATTCTGGTAATAAATCCCCTTCCATTGTTCATGTTCTTTTCTTACAGATGACAGAGATTCTGACTCAGGCAGTTTTTTGCACAATGCCCCATTCTTTTCAGCCTCTAAGAAAATACTCAATGTGGTGGAGTTTAATTGTATTTTATATTTCAAATGGTGTATTAGAAAAAGACATAGAGGTTTTTTTTCTTCAAACAAATGTTAAAAATGTATGCTGTATTTAATTTGTAATGGTATCACATTTCCCCAGGAACTGCACGCTTCCTCTCTTGAAAGACATCTTCTTGACCAGATTCGAGTGGTGTTTCCAAGAGCCATCTTTCCTGTCTGGGTTGAACAGCACACCCACATTTACATCAGGATCGGTAAGCAGCGCTGAAGGCTCTCAGGGCACCTCCAGTAAGCTGTTTTGCAGGGGTGGATGCATTCATTGGCATCTTTTGTTTATGCTTAGGTACACTTGTGCCGGCAGCCCCATATGGGAGATTAGAGCCACGCACGGAGCTTCTGATATGTCCCAAAACACACGGACCTGAGAATATCACCAGCACACCTTCCTCAGAAAGTGACATCTTGCTCAAAAATTTTGTGAAAAATAACATGGAGCAAGAAGAAACATTAAAGGATCCTTTTGCCAAACAACCTTACTTAAAGCCTGGAGTCCTTGAACAGAGTAAGGCCGATGCAAACATGACGTTTGGCTCAAGTGTTTTCCCTAATATATGGAATTTCATAGGAAACATTTTCTCTAATACATCTGAGGAGAAACAAAAGACTTTGTGTGATAACGATGAAATGAGCACCTTCAAAGACAAGCTGCTGAACTTAATTCACATGGATTCCATTTTTAGAGTATGTCAGTCCCAGCCTCCCAGCGTACAGAATGTATCCACCACTCATGAATTTCTGAAATGCAATGCTATTCATGTTTTTCCATGGAATTTAGAATATGTTGATTTGGATCCAAATCCTGTAGTATCTTACGGGAAAATCAATGAGCTGCTTTCCCCAAGACAGCGTCATCAAGAAGCAAAACAAAATCTGCCACTTGAAAAGCAAAATCATTTGAGTAGTACACAAGACAGAAATCCTTCTAATTCTAATAGCAGTCAAGCATCCAGTGAGTGGTCTGTTGTTCAAATCGTTTGGAATGGATTTGAAGACCTAAAGAGTGTCATAGAGTATGGCCACAATGGGGAAGCCTTGCATGCTGGAAGAGTTTGGGTCAGTTTGAGCACACTATATTGTGGGCTTTTTATTTTATAATATTTTCTATTGGATAGCCGTGAATTGGCTACTTAACATGTGGTTTTGGGCTGTAGACTTTGTGTTAATCTCTCGATTTTACTAGAATTAAGTACTGCTTGGTAGAGGTGTGCTTTGCACTCATTCTGGACTACATTACTTACCACCGTCCTCCAAGATGTACAGTGTGCTCTGGGTTTCTGCACACTTAGCATTTTTACACCAAATGAGGAGAATGCTTCAGCGTTTCTGAAAGGAATATATGCTTTCTTCACAGTCTGTGGGTAGCCATTGTATTAATGAGAAAGCGAAAGTATCTATTTACATAGATTCAGTACTGCATAATAAGACTCTTCATCAGCTAACTCTTTGAAGTGTGCCTTGCACCCTAGGGGTCATCAAACTCTAAAGTAATGGGATCACATATCCTAGTGCTACATGATGTTTGTGAGTCCTTTTATACACTCTTTAAAATACATCTTAAAGTTTTATATCTAATAACCATCTTGTATAATTTATATTGTTTTAGTTTTTATATGCCGTTTTACAAGGTGGCACAAGTCCTGGTGTGGAGATACTGACACTTCAGCTTGTTCTGACAGAACTACTGCCTGATTATGTTCTTTCTTTCCTGGAAGCACATGTGGGGTCAACAAAAACAAAAAAAAATGTGCTCCTAATCACCATTTGACTATTTGGACATAATACATTTCTCACCATTCACTTTTTGCTGTTAAGAATGAGAGCAAGAACCTGCAGTGGTCTTTGCCATGAAATCTTTTGACAGATACAACAATTTTCCAAATGCCAGCATGTGCTCTGTGAATGCTTTATGGTCCTCAGTCGTGGTGTAACTGGAAACATTTATTAAAAGTGTATATAGCTTTTATAATATTTTCAGTATCAGGTTAGAATAACACAAGCCTGGATAGCCAATAGCATAGCTGTTCACATGTCGTAATATAAGTGATCACGTTCCTAATATTCACATCAGCTTTTTTTTCCCTAAAACAAGTGCTTGTAAACAGTTTTTTTTCTGCAAACTACTGTTGTTCTGCTACCTGCTACATTTTAGAAACTTTGTTACATCTCTCCTGCCTCGACTGAATAGTCCTTGTTCTTAACCAAGCAGTCTTTGTTCTCTTATTACTAATCATTCTTTGTTTTCTTGCCTCACACCAGCAATCATTGTCTCTCACAGTTAATAAATATTTATGAGATATTTTCAAATTGGTGTAAATTTAATCCAACACAGATTAATTGAAAAGGAGTTTCCTTTAAAGGTCAAACTGACTAGTATGACTTAGGGAGACTCTGCTGCCGGTGTGCTTAGTTCTGGTCTCTGTAATGGTCTATATATATTTACATGCCCATGTAAAATTAATTTTAATCGGCAAATGAAATTAAATTGTTTTTCTCCTATACTAAGAGCATTCTTGCAATGTTCTGAGAATTCCTCCTACTTCTTCTTTTTTAGCTTTTGGATTTTATTTAAAGAAGCTAGGAGAAGGTCAGCTGTAGTGAGCACTTTCACAAATACGATAAAAAGTAACTAGAAGTGTGCGTGTAAGAGTAAGATTTGGATATCGCTGTCAGTGTTATAAATTCCTTCTTAATTCTCTTGAGGTTCCATTAGTGATGAAGAAACTGATGTAGTATTATATATGCAATGTTATAACTAGTTTACTTTCTAATACTTCATTTTTTTTGCTTTTATTTTAAATATTTCAGATTCCAGATGGTCTGAGAAAAAAACTACGTATCGAAATACATTCAACAGTCCGAATTAAGTCAGTTGAATCTATTCCTAAAATTCCTGTATCTCTTACACTACAACCCAAACAGAACTTAGTGAGTTGATATTATTGGTCATGTACTTGTTCATATATTGGGAAACTGATAATGTTGCTCTGGTCAAATTGCAGGGGGGGGGGGGGGGGGGGGCGTTATGTTTATTTGTTTTAATTTGTTAGATGAAGATCTGGAAGTTTTCTGTTGTTGACTATGGAAATAATTCCAAAGGAATTTTTTTTCGTGTAATTTCTTGGTTTTTCTTTTTACTATGTAAATTTAAGTTAATAGGTTGCTATAATCTACTTAAACAGAGCTTATTTATTATTTGTATTTTGATCAATGTACTGTAAACATCAAGCCATTAAATTTTGGGTTGCTCTGGGTAGATAACTCCAAATAGTTACAATGCTAATTGTAATAATTTTCTATTTAAAGGGACTGGTCACAGAGGATGGAGAAAATTTAACTTCTGAATTTTGACTCATTTTCCTGAAGCTATTAAAGGATATAGCACCTTTAAATCATAGCACATTTAAAATCATAGGCTTTTTCCATTATTCTCAAATTTTGAGAATTTCTGATGTATTTCTTATTAAAAAGGATGTTGACATGAAGGAGAAATGGCACTGGTACAGAAAATATACATTTTTTTGTTAAATTAGGTCTCAAGTATAAAGAATCACTGTCAAAATAGCAACAATAATCGATAATAATTTTGCATCAGACCTTCATTTGGAGTACATTAATATGGGTTCAAATCTAGCAAATATTAAGTGTATGCATATAAGCCTATAAAAACAAACACCAAACAGAAAAAGAGTCATAGAGTTAAGGAGTGAATATCCAGTTTAAGTCTTCTAGGAGAAGACATGTTTGAATTTTTCCAACACTGTAGTGAGTGCCCAGACAATTGTAGTGAAATTTTCATAATTTGTATGTGCTGTTTAGTTTATTACTTTCTGTTTTTCTTTTCCTCATGCTAAATACTTAATTTTTTAAATTACATCATTGAATCCCTTTGTTTTCCTGTAAGTGAGACATGTTCTGAGTGAGCATCTGTGACAGTAGGAATATAATTAGTCCCAGTTCTCACATTCCATCAGATATCTGGAATTCTGTATTTCTTCATAACTTGTGGGAAACTTTTTTCATACTGTGTGGCACTGGCCTGATTATTTCCTGTGTTAGCTCCCCCTCAAAGCTTTAAATACAGCACTTGCCATCATAGCAAGGCTTAGGCAGATTTGTTCTTCATCCTCAATATTCTAACTTGATTTCTTACCTACAGAAGAACTGCATTTTTTTTTTATATTGGAGATAAAAGGTTTAGTAGTTGGAATTGATGATTATTTTGGGTCCCTTCCAATTCACAAAATTCTATGATATTTTGGCATTAATCTGCTAAAATTGTAAAAAAAGTAGTTATATGTGCTTTTTGTATATTTTCAAAACAGATTTCTCCTTTTCCTTTCTAATTCAGTTAAAGGTTTCTTTAGTTCTTGGAAAAAAACCAGTAAAATGCAGAAAGAATTGTTACAGTAACTTTCATTGTTCTTTCTGAACACTGCCTCTAGGGTCTTTGTTGATTCCCCCTTTTCTACATGGGAGTTATGTGCCTGTGATTAGGAACTTAGCCAAGAGATCTGGGATCTAGACTCAATTTCTTTTCCTATTCCATATATCTAGTTCATCTGGGATAAGTTCCTTGGTCTCTGCTTGCGTGTTGAAGTTTGTTGGTGATGCCCCTAAACTGGATGAGCCCAGGGTTCTTTTTATAGGAAAAGGGTATACAGGGAAGAGAGGGGTGTAGTGAGCATGTGAAATGAGTCTCAAGTCAATATCGATGCATATCTTCAAACCCAAGGTCGGGTCTGAGCAGTGCCCTTGGATCTGGCAAGACAGAAAAGTAAAACAAAGCTAAAAGCTTTTCCTTGCCTTCATGTCAGTGTTCCGAGGAAAAATCTTTCGAGGTGGGCTGATGCTCAGCTGTGGCTGTAGAAGGGGCTACACAGATGCTTTCCCTAGAGCAGCTGATAGAAATGGTGTTTGTTGGCAAAATGCTGTTTTCTAAATGAATAAAGCTCTTACATCTTCTTCCATCTCTGTGTTGCCATAAGAGAAACAAATGCCTCATGCATAGGAAGAAAACATTTTTACTTATTAATACCTGGTTTTGTTTTATTTACCTCTTTCCTTTTTCCTGTTTAGCATAAAGATATACATGAAGATGATGTTAAATGTGCATTCAGTTCTTGGCTGCAGGATTCCACTGCTGATGATCACCCTTGGATAATGACAAGCACAGACTGTATACATCTGTCTATTAAAGAAGGCAAGGATAATACTGTCCTCTCTGCTATGGAATTTACTTAGCCAGTATACCATTCAATTTCTGTATACGTTTTCACATAACTGATAATCTCTTTACACTGAAAGTATAAGCTTGTGTTGCCCTTTAATAATGATAAACCTTTTTTATTCTTTCATTTTGGATTATATTGTGGTAATATTCTAATCTGTTTTGTCTTGTGAGGAATGAAAACTGAATTTATTTGGAGTTTTAGTAGTTGTTCATTGTGTTTTTACAGGAATGGAGGACTTTGTAATTAGTGCAGCGCATCCCGTGCACACCGAAGAAAATAAGTCTGAGAATATTTTTATGCTAAGTCCCAGTTTGCTGCAAAAGACAAATATACAAGTAAATATCACATAGTATCAGGTATCAAGTAATTTAAATTGTTATACTTGTTTATAATATATTGTATTTTGTATATAATGTATTTCAGTTTCTCTTTTCAAGTATATAATGTCAGTCTATTCATTAAATGATATCTGCATCCTTTATGTTACTTTGTAGCTTGAGGACCTGCTGAGATTCCAGGCGTGCCATGCTTGTCACTCAGTTTCATAGAGTTTCCACATCAAACTCAGAAAAATCAGTTAGAAGAGAGGAAAGTCAGTACTGTACAAGTCTGGACATCCTTATACTTACTTGTATATGTACCATCTTAGTTGTTCTTTCCCTTGGTAACTACACCACTTCTCAGTGTATCTGGCAGGAACAGTAGCTTGTTCTGGCAAAGATGAAACATATTCCCCATTCAAACCTACCACACTCACCCTGCCTTTTCTCTGATACAGTTTCTGTGCCTTCTGTTTCTTCCATATTTCATTTCTCAGGAGAATAAATATTTCTGTTTAATATTAGAATTACTGCTTCCATTAGTAATTCTGGTTGAACCACTGCCCATTACTTCAGGGTTATGGTTATAGGTGGGATAATGTTTTTTTCATTTTCAAACATACAGTGAAATTTTAGTGGAGAATTAAGGTGTCTTTTGGCCGTTTAGAATAGAACTAGATTGAAGATTTAGAATTGCTGTTAAAAAACAATAAAATGAGCTTTCTTTTACTAGTAGTAAAGTACAAGAAGGCTTCTAGAAATTGTTCGAGTAACTGATACTAAGATTAAAGAGCAAAATGCATTTCTTAATAGCGGTGTCAACATCTCCTACTAGCTTGTTCTTACCTCTGTGAACCTCTGTAACCCCTGTTTGCCTGCCCAGCTTTCCATACTAGTGAACAAGATGGAAAAATTCATGCCAGGTGTTTTGTCAAGTTCCTTTTCACCCAGTCAGATGCCTGATCTGTTTCACTATTCTGTTTCATGAGCTCTCCTGCCAGCAGGACAGGGGATGGCACAGGAGAAGGCACAAGTTGCAGGTAGGGAAAGAGCTAGTGGGCTGCACAGTCTATTATAAACAGCACTTGGCCCAAAATCTAATCTTACATTATTAAATCACTGTCAACACTAGATTGTGTTTTGGAAGTAGTTATATCTCTTCCATTTCACCAGTGCACCTTTCTTTCAAGCACAGTAAGCATCAGCAAAGCATACGTGCAGCATTTTCTTTGTACAATTCCAGAAATGTCTAGTCACTTCATAACCTTCTTCTATTGTTATATTTCATCTAAAGTCCTAACTCTCTTTTGTTGTAGGTTCTTTTACATCCTCTAAGTAGAAAAGCTGATGATGATGACAACCAGCTGCCTATGCCTGATAGAGACAAGAACTTTCCATACCACAAACTAAGCGATTTAGGGTGAGACATTTTCATAGGCAAACACATGAGAGGGAATGGGAATGAGAATTAGAAAAAAATAACATTGATGGAAATGCAGATTTTTTGGAAACTATGCCAGATCTAAGCAAAACTCTGCATCTTTTGGCTTGTGTCAGGTTCAGACTTCATCCTAGTTTATGCAGATGGTTAATTTTGTTCTTGAACAGTCTTAACTGCTGTGAATAGAAAACTTCATGTGTCTAAAGGTACTCACATACTGAAAATTTCTGCATGTCTGTCAGTAGGATGGGAAGTCTCAGAACTTCCACTGCATGGAATCTCAGAACTGAGCTTTAGAAGAAATACTCATAGTTCGACAGTTCTTGTTGTTCAAAGTAGTATGAACAGACTTCTACGTAGCAGCAAGATATAGTGGGGTGGTTTTAGCTGGGGTATTCAATTGAAACAAAATTTATGGTAAGTTGCAGTCTGCGAATCCTTGTCTCCCAGTAACTTCAACCTCTTTATTTGTTCAACTACAGTTAATAGTAAGGATCTCAAAGAACTGTAGTTCCTAAAAGTTTTATCCCAATCATCAGCTGAGGAGAGAAATGCAGAGTCCCGTGGTCATTAGTACAAGGGAAAACAGTGGTACTGTTCAGCAAACATGAAGGGCTGGGGCAGAGGAGACATGAGAGGCTTGGAGTATTGTGATTGTGTGATGTCAGTGCTGGGAAAGGCAGCTGAGAATAGAGTCTGTCAGCATTTTAACTTCCTTGTAGTGCAAGCTTTACTGCTTACAGAGCGCGCAC
Organism: Struthidea cinerea; assembly: GCA_013397865.1. Taxonomy (NCBI): domain Eukaryota; kingdom Metazoa; phylum Chordata; class Aves; order Passeriformes; family Corcoracidae; genus Struthidea; species Struthidea cinerea. The sequence goes on from VZTI01005074.1 coordinate 2,094,894, forward strand.
TGATGCTACCCTAGGCCATTTAACGTTTCCTTTACCCGACAGAGGAGTGGACAAATTAGGAACATCTTTATTTGAACACATAAGCCACAGCCTTCTGGGACGTCCTTTGTCTCAAAAGCTGGCTGCTGTTGCTGTGGGACTGCGAAGTGGAGGGGTGCTTCTCACAGGAGGAAAGGTACACACTTCTGCTTTCAGCTTGCAAACCCTTGCACTTTGTTTTCCATAGTTACAAAATGGTTTGTGTTAGTTTTCTTTGATACTCTGCATGTTCCAAAGAATAAAGAATAAGCTGAAAAAAACTAAACAGGGGTAATTCAGTAAAACATCATCACTCACACATATACATACATATATATATATATATATGTGCATTTTAAAGATTGCTACCAATGCAATTTCAATAGGGAATTAATTTTCGTTGTCTTTATATTATGATAAGCACCTGTTGCCTTTGAAGTATTTGAATGAAAATAAGCATATATTTTCTCTTGTGTTCTAACATAAAATGGCAGTGGAGTTGATGCTGTTATTTTCCTGTTGCCTCTTACAGTGATCCATTTAATATCATACATCACTGAACCTAGCAGATGTCTTAACACTGAACTCAGTGGAATCAGAACACCGTACTGGATTTATCTACTCTGCATTTATCTTTGTTTCACTCCAGGGCTTTGGTCCCTACCAAGTGATACAGAGGCAAAATACATACATACTTTTACTGAGGAATAAACCCAGTGTGTGTACATCTTCCCCAGCTTATTGGCTGGTGTATACTGTGTCAAAAACATAGAAACACGAGGCATTGGCTCTGTCAATTTACTTTAGCTCACATTTATTTTTGTAGGGAAGTGGAAAGTCAACATTAGCAAAGGCCATCTGCAAAGAAGCTTTCGCTAGACTGGATGCTCATGTAGAAGTAATTGATTGTAAAGGTTTAAGAGGTATGATAATAGTTTTTTTTAATTTCAAATGTTTGCTGTACAATAAAGAGGCACAGTTATGAAGTTAGTACTTTTGGTCTGAATAATTTTTCTAGTTTTTTTGCTGTTTTTGCAAGGACATTTGATGCCCCACAATTAGTATCTTCAACAGTCTGATGAAAATACAGCTGCTTTAAGTTTATTTCACACTTCTATCAGTTTTTGTCCCACATACCACCACCAAAGTCAAACTGTGCATGCATGCTTATTTCTAATTGTTACAAGATAGGAAGAAGTTGCAAAAATTGAACTGTGTGGTTTTTCTGCTGTGCTAGCTGAAACAAATACTATGTTAACAAACCGTACATGTTAGAGGATACCTGTACTCAGTGAAAGGATAACACAGGCACCAAAGAAGGATCGAACAACCAACTGAAACCTGATTTATGATGGCATATTTACTAACCTAGTGTATTTGGCAATTGTCATCTAACACTCGTGATTATAGATGATGAGATGACTCCTTAGGTTTTGGGAGTTCAAAGTAAGTATTTTGCACAAAGATGGAAGAGCCCAAAATAGGCTTTTTTCTGCTCTTGCATTTCACTGGCTTTTCTAAATAGTCTTGCTGTTACAAGGGCAGAAAACACTCAACTGTTTTCTTACAGAGCCCTTATATGGCCTCGCTATATTCTTTTTGCTTAATTCACTACTTAAGCTGGAGCTCCTTGCACCAGAGAAAAGGGGAAAGATTGGTAATGAGCTAGGTCCTTTTCTCTGGAAAATTCTTCCGATTGCTGGATTCTTTAGTAGCTGTTTTAAAGTGCTGCTGATTCTTCTCTGGTTTTAACTGTCTGGAAATTAGCCTTGTAGACTTCTGTAGTGGTTAGTGAAAGATCTTGTTAGAACACGTGGAACCTTCTAGTACTTTTTTGATTGAAGATGTGGACTTTTTTTTTTTTAGTGATTGTTGACTCTGGTTTAATCTTGGTATCTGGATTTATAGATGTAAAATTAAGATAGACAAAATAAAACATTGTGAGCAAGATGTAGTCAGTCTGATTTTTTTCCTGATATTTTGTGTCATTCTAATAGTATTTTGTTTTAGGAAAAAGATTAGTAAACATAAGGAAAAATGTGGAAGAAGCTTTTTTAGAGGCAGCATGGAGACAACCATCCATTCTTTTGATGGATGATCTTGATCACATTGTCGGAGTACCTTCTACAGCAGAGCATGAGAACAGCCCTGAAACTGTTCAGAGCAATAGACTTGCTTATGGTAATACTGTGCTACCTGTGTCTGGATAGAAATATAATGCAACTTAGAATTTCTTGCACCTGAGTTGTACTGTCCTACCTAAACAATTCTGTCTGTATCATTATTACCTCTGGACCATGTGAAATTCAGGCAGAGACTCAGAAATTATTGTAGGTGGGCATTTGTGGACCCCTGGCTGGTTCAAAATAATCCACTCTGGATCTTGGAGTAGTCCTTGCCAATGCACTTTAACCACTGCTGCTGCTGCTGGTAGTGCCAACTGTCAGTACCACTGCCAGTACTTGAGACTTCTCCGTTCTTTTTTATATAGGTCACACACTCAAATGTGTTGTAATTGATTACAAACTGCAGATGAATCTTAACTGATAATTACTGATAAACTGATCTTTTTTTTCTGTAATTATTATTATTTATAATTACAGTGATACATCAATTTGATACTTACTGATGTTTAGAACCAACTTCTTTTAGATGAGTACCAACTTCTTTATCATCCCACATGGTATACATTGTAGAACTATTGTTTTCTTTAAAATGTAACAATCCACAAATGTTAAAAATAAGATAATCAGTTGTAGTTTGACATCCTGTATACAGTTCCCTTTTATTCCTGGAAGTCTACACAATGCTAAATTGCAAATTAAAACAAAATCTAAATGATTGAGATTAATAAAGCCATAGCAAAAACACCTTCCATTTCTTAGCTCAGTTTGAGGGAGTTAGCATAATTTTTACTGAAATACTTCTGAAGTTCAGAAAATCTTACTATAATTTCTTCCTTAAAAATGTGCTCTTAACTTACATGCAGAATTGTTTGGTTTTCTTAATACTTTTATTTAAAGGTGTAGTGCATACAACAGAGCTTTAGAGTTTTAAAGATTGTTTCTTGAAGGTCTACCTTGAATCCTTAATTTGTTTTACTTTTATGTATTACTTTTTTCCTAGAGTGCTTATTTTCTAGGCTTAAGATCTGTTTTTATTCTTATAACTTTTCCTTTTTTGTTTGCATGGAGGCAGTAATAGCACACAAAAGTAGATGTCATCAGTGATGTTACAAAATGAGCTTTTAAAAAGCACTTCTGATGGCATTTTCTTAATGGAATGTGCTGTCCTAGAGAGACTCACTATACCTTTTATTCCCTAGTTTAAAAAAAACAACTATAAACATGGGAATAAAAATAATATATTACAAAGCTGTTACATTTTGTGTGCACTAATGCTACTCTCCAGGGTTAGGGTTATTTTTATTATTTTGCAATCCATGCAGCAATATTTTCTGTGTTTAGTTTTGAAAGATCTGATGAAAGAAGTTATTTCCATGGGGAGTTTGATTGCATTAATTGCCACAAGTCAATCTGAACATTCCCTTCATCCTTCCCTGATGTCAGCACAAGGAACTCATGTATTTCAGTGCTTCAAAAGTATCCGATCTCCAGATCAGGTAAATTCAAATAAAAATGGTAAAAATGTTGTTTGCCTTGCCAGCAGTCTTAGATGTGATGTTGGAACAGCTGCAAAAATAATAGGTTACACCTGAAGATGAGAAAAAAATCTGGAAATCTTGGAAGTTCTTTTGTGATGCTTAAATACCTCAGAACTTGTATCTGTCATTATAAAGTTTAAAAAAAAAAGTAATCCAATGAAAACTCCCAGTTGGCCCCACTCTTCAGTAGTAAGAGAAGGGTGTATTCAGAGGACATTTCAGTTCAATGTAAAACAAGTCAGGCTGTCTAACACAGGGGAGATAAGCATGTCTCCTTGTTACCTCTAAGGGGATGCTAAAAGAGCAGCTTTGTAAAACATGTAAGTCATCAAGTTAGAAAAATGAAATTAAACATAAGTGTGTTTTTTCACAGCTCAGTGAAATAAGTATGTCCCTAGAACGTGTATTTTAAAAATGTTATTAAAACTAAATGTTAGATTTATGGGACAGTTTTAGGTTTGTTTCCATATTAATACTACCTGTCTACTTTTGAACATAGTCCAGTTTGAAAGGAAAAATGGATAGAGAGAAGAATGAACAGTATTAACTTTCATGCAGGAGAAAGCAGATACTTTGAAACCCTCGTTCCCTAATGACTCATTTTTATTTAGCATGAGTTCTTCCTGTCTGCATGTCTTCGGTCACAGGCCAGCAATTAAGAGCCACTGAGGAGGAGATGCTGTGTTAGATGCAGTTTGACTTTCTCCCAATTCCTGCAAGTCTTTTAGATTTTATTTTTTATTTTTTAGAAGTCTGATATTATTTTTTATAAATATTTTTATATTTTTTTTTAAAGAACAATATTTTATTGTTTTTAATACTAATACGCAAATAAGGATGACACATCACTGGAAAAGTCAAGATCTTAAAAGATACCAAATTACCTGTAGTGGTTTTATCTGGTACAATATATTTCATCTCAAACATATTCTCTGCTCATATTGACAAAATGCAATGTGTTCTTTTTCCTGTGAAACAGAAAAAATGGGTGTAAACCAGTAGACTCTGGGGAGGGAGGGATGTTTCATTATTACTGTTGAATTTAAACTAGCTCTGGTGAGGTGAGTATTTAAAGTTATAAAACTGGTGAATTTATTGAAGTGCACTTGAAGAACTAGCATTTGTTTATATTGCTTAGGTTTTGTTATTTAGGATTTGGCATTACACAAATATTGAAGGAAATTTTACTAAGTCATACCTATTTACTTTTTGAATTTTGAACTCCATGTAAATAGTAAACTCAATACACACTTGCTGCACAATTCTGTTTTTCAGAAGCAAAGATGTGAAATGCTATATTCCATAACAAAGAAGAAACTGAATTCTGATCCAAAGGACTTCTCTGATCTTGACCTCCAATGTATTGCAAAGGAAACAGAAGGTTTTGTTGCTAGAGACTTTACTATGCTGGTTGATCGTGCCATTCATACCTGTGCTTCTAACCAGAATGCATCAGATTATGGTGGTATGTTGACAAAAAAATCTCTTATTTCATGGTCATGCTTCTGTTATCCAGAACTGGTGGAATAATACAGAAACAACCCCAGTTTTTGTATTTTATTTTATATATATATATATATATATTCTATTATATATAATAGAGTATATTTTTATATTTTATGATACTTTATGATTATATCTTGTATTTTATGATTAAAATTTATTTGTTACATATTGTAAGGAAATTGTTATAGACAGTTTTTGTGTTTGGGTTTTGTTCAGGATTTTTTTTTTTTTTAAAGCAGATTTGAACCTGTCAACTGCAGATTTTCAGAAAGCTCTAAAAGATTTTACTCCATTAGCTCTGAGAAATGTCAACCTTCATAAACCTAAAGACCTTGGCTGGGACAGGATTGGTGGCTTAAAAGATGCGAAGCAAATGCTCAGGGATACCATCATGTTACCTGCAAAGGTACTAAGTTCCTTTAAATTAGTTACTTGAATTTCGTACATAATGTTAGTAGGGAAGAATTATATTTTGAGGTGTGGCACAGTGTTTGGCAGAAAGATGACAGGCATGATTTAAAGCTACTTTTGTAGCTTTCCAATCTTCAACTGTTTTCAGCTACTAGAAAACACTTTCTCCTTCCCCTTCTCTCTTCCAAATACAAGAGGCAGTGGCTGAGCTTTACTACAAATCAAGTGTTACTCTACAATATTGGAGTATTGCCACACTTGGTTGCAGGGTTTGTGATTAGGTTCTGTAAAGGCAGCATTTCCAGCTGTTTTGTGCAGTGCTTTTGCTAGATTAGTATTTCCTTTTGGATGAATGCCAATCCATCAATCTCTCTTTACTTCACTTTTGGCCTTTCTGTCTTGCTTAAAACTTGAACACTGAGATAAGCCATTGACTCTTCAGAGAAATGACTGAAGAGTATATTTGATCATATCATTCAATGATTAGAATAGGAATTTGGAACTACCAGTATGGACAATATAAAGCTCCAGTCCATCGCTATTCTGTCCTGTTTCCTCTTGGTAGAAAATCCCACTTGTTTGTATTTTAGGTACCTAGTAAACCTAGGAACCTAGTTCAGCCCCAGGTAAACTAAAAACAGTCCAGATGAGCTGTTGGGATAATATTGGGGATATAATAAATTAGATGCATTCTGTTTAGACAAAAGTCATCACTAGTCAGTGATGTTACAGTACATTACAGAATACTTACTTATTTTAGAATATATCACATTGAAACTCTTTTCCAGTATCCAGAATTATTTGCAAACCTGCCCGTACGACAGAGATCAGGAGTTTTGCTGTATGGAGCGCCTGGAACAGGAAAAACACTGTTGGCAGGAGTGATTGCGAGAGAGAGTGGAATGAATTTCATCAGCATCAAGGTAGCAACAGTTTAAGATTAATTGATTCATTTTATTAACTGAATGAAATAACTTTACCTAATACCTGAAACTGTGTGCTTGTGAGGGCAAAAACCTAAAGTAAGAAACTCATATTTAAAATTTTGCTTGGCTCTGGATATCTGATTTCTGGAACTTCACAGTTTTATTACTGAGTTTTTTGGGGTTTTTTTGTATACTTATTCATTAGGCAGAATTATAAAATTTAATTAGGTGTTCTTAGTTTCTCATTTTTTTGTAAAAAGACCCCAGATTTTGATTCCACTGGACAACGAAATTGAGCAATTTTAAACATTTTTAAAATACAGTGTAAACCTTTGCCTTGTGATTCTGTAACATATGTTCTGTTACGGTACAAAAATGGAAATTATCGTTTTTAAACAAGTTGGAATGTTTGAAAAATTCTTCTGGCAGGTCTCTTCTCAAAGACGCCACTGTCTTGGTTGCAAGAAAATTCAGTCTAGTAAACAAAATATATGCTAATGTTGAATTACACATTAAAACTAAGAAACATGTAATGAGTGTTCTTTTCTGATTATATATTTTTAGGGACCAGAGCTGCTCAGCAAATACATTGGAGCAAGTGAACAAGCAGTTCGAGATATCTTTAACAGGTTTGTTTTTTAAAGATTTGTGGTGTTATCAGTTAATTTCATTGGCTGAACCACAAAGAAATAATTTTGTTGTCTGAGGAGAGATACGGCATCAGATCATAAAAGCATCTGAAATAATCAGTTGTGCTGACCCAGATGCGTATCTTGGCAGGTTCAACCTGGCCATCATTGTTTAAGAACTGCATGTTTTGGCTCCAATCAGGAATGTGCTTTTGAAGCTGAACTCCCAGTTGTCTCCAGCTACAATGCATTGGTTCACATCACAGAACTGTCTTGGAAAACATGTCCTGAATTCCTTTCAGATGATTCCAGAAGACAGTTGACTGTACTCCAAGTAGTAATGCACACTCAATACATAGGGTCATATTAAACTTGGTATTGAGGTCCTGAATGCCAGTAGTTCTTTTTAACACATCTGCTCTTACTAGCCCTCAGTGCTCACTAATGCCAATACATCCTACATAGCCTTTGCTTCTCATCTTATCATGTAGGCAGTCTTTTTGTTAGAAGTCTGTAAGCCAAGAACTTATCTGCAGTGATTGGATTTTAGAACTTTCACATATATTAATAAGACAGTTGAGCACTTAGAAATGATGAAGTGAGTGAAAAGTATGTTATAAAAATGAGCAGCGATTGTATTGCAATCCAGTTCTTCAGAACCGCTTAAATTCTACAAAAACATATTTTCTGTTCTGTCATTAAATACAACTGTTCTCTGAATAAAAAAAGCAATTACCTTCAGTATTTTTAAGCAATTCTACCTGTGAATGAAACTTAAACAGAAAAATAAGTACTGGTTTTTTCTTTTCCCCTTTTAGAGCTCAGGCAGCTAAGCCTTGTATTGTTTTCTTTGATGAGTTTGATTCTATTGCTCCTCGCCGAGGTCACGACAACACAGGAGTCACTGACCGAGTGGTTAACCAGCTGTTGACTCAGTTGGATGGTGTGGAAGGCTTGCAAGGTACCAATTCACCTGTGTGCTCCTTTTCATGCAGAAGTTTAGCAGGTGTTAATGGCACTTTTCTGCACTTTCCTAAGGGGTTTATGTGCTAGCTGCTACCAGTCGCCCGGATTTGATTGATCCTGCTTTGTTAAGGCCAGGTCGACTGGATAAATGCCTGTACTGTCCACCTCCTGATCAGGTGAGGAAACAAATAATTTCACACAAGAGGCAAGGAAAAAAATCAAACGCATGGGTTTTATTCGCCTTTTCTTTATATGTAGTGGCACTTCCAACGTGGAAAAAGTGGACTTGATTGCTCAGCTCCAGGCAACAGGATAAATTCACTGATTTTAATGTCAATATGTTCACATAAAACTGGGGAAAGAATAGGCTGTTTACCACAGTCTTCTGGATCAAGTCATATCCTGTGGATCTAGCTGATTTTTAAAAAAAATTAAAAAACAGGAAACTAATCTGCAGAAAGAAATTGGATGCAGTGTAGTGTTTATAATGTTCTCCATCTTTCTTTGAACAATGAGTCCAGTGAATATGCCATTTGCTTAAACCATAGCCAGTCCTTCAAGGCTGTACAATGTGTGTCCTTGATTCCCCATTTATGAGAAAAAATTAGCGCTGTTTATTTTCAGATTAGTTCACACATTTAACAAATACCACATCATTTCATTCTGAAACACATATGATGAGCCTGTGCCATAAGAGCACAGATAATACTCTCTTTTTTTTTTTTTCCTATTTTAAACTTCTGGCTGAGAGTAAGATCATTCAGGTAAACAAAAGTTTTGCACTTTCATCATACTTCTCTTTACAAAACGGCATATGAGGAGCAGAAATCACCTTCATATTTTTATGTATTTCATATATAAAAATCCCAGATATTGAATGGATCTATTAGAGAAATTTATTCTCTGTATACCGCTTTTGGTTAGCATAGTATCTTTCTAGTATTAGGGCAGTATCTTCTTGAAAAAAGATCCTTCCTCCCTCAGAGAGGAAGTGGCTGGTGACAGGTCCAAAGCACCATCTAGCAGTCAGGACAAGGAAGACAACATGTTGCTTTACTGACATTTTTTTTTCTTTTTTCCAGAATTCACGCTATGAAATCTTAAAAGCTCTCAGTCATTCCCTGTCCTTGGCCAATGATGTGGACTTTCAGGATTTGGCAGCAAAAACAGAACAGTTCACAGGGGCTGACCTAAAAGCTTTATTATACAATGCCCAATTAGAGGCAATCCATACTAATTTAAATTTAGGTTTAACACAGGTAAATAAAACTGATATAAAAGAAGTCTCTCCTCTTTATTTTTATGTTGATATGTTTGAAAGAGTTAATTGTATCCGTGGGGTTTTTTAGCAAAATTACTTTTTTTTATACAGAGGATTAACATTTTAATATGTTTGCAGAAAAATACAGAGGTATTGTAATGAATTGGTTTAAATACTTCTTAAACACAAGGTTTTTTTCATTTCATGATTGGTGTTTATTGTAAAATATATTTATATAAGCCCAAATGTGTTTATCACAGTTGTGAGGAACAACTAACAGATTGATAGGAGGGATCCCACACAGAGTTTCTTAGGAGCAGATAGCAGAATCAGTTTTGAGATGGCACATTTTGGATGATGGGGGCAACGAGAAATTGGTGGGTTTTGGGGAGTTGTTCCAACATGTTAAGTTTGATTGAGGTCAGGAGAGAAGTGGCAAGAGGATGGCAATACCTGAAATGGCTGGCTCTGGCTCATCTTCCAGGCACCAGCTACTACTTGAACTTCCAAAGTACAGGATCCCACCCTTGGTTTGTACCCCTCATGTGACTGACAGAGCCTTCCTCTTTTAGCTTCTGTTCAGCCACCTCTCTTCACATTTTTAATGCCTGTCCTCTGGTTCTAGCTGGACAGGGGCAGGCATGGCTTCCACTACTTGGTGGCCAAAGGGAAAGGTTGGGTCAGGGGTGCAAAATGAAGATCCTTTTGAATTCTTTTTGCCCTGGCTGTTACCAAGGAATTGGACTCTGAGGATGCAACTCTTAGTATTGAGAGGGATCTCCAGCATGTCTTCCCTAACACTCCCTTCATTTGTAGCATCAGTAAGTAGTTGCTACCTCATGATTATCCATCACCGGAGGAGGGCGTTGTCTGAAGCAGTGGTCTCCAGAGTGGTGTGCACACACCCCAGAGAGAGCACAAGGCAGTCCATTGGTGCATAGGGAGAAAATATTAGAACTTCGATGGTACATGTATATAATTTACAAATAGTGTCCATATTCTTGGTAGAGTGTGCTCTGAAATTTTTGACAGAGGTGTACAGTCAAAGAGGTTTGCAGACACCAGTCTAAAGCAACAATTCTGATTTCCACATCAGCATTTAAAATGTGTTGGCTATGACTAAAAGGGAGTACAGCAGTTAGGCACTATAAAAGTAGACTCACTTCAGTCTCCTAGAGCATTTTACACAAGACACTAATTTGCTTGGAGGGTAAGGTTGCGACAGAAGTTGTACAGTTCTACAACACAAGACATACATGAAGTTTCTCAACACTTGCTGTTACTGAGAGTGTGAGACACTAAACAATAAAACAATTAAAAAAGGAAACAATAAAACCTCAAAATTATCTCCTTATTTTTCTAGCATGAAGACAGAAAGTTCTTCTTAAAGGCATTGTATTTTCTTAGCAAAATATTTGGAAACATACTCCTAGAGAAAGACAGATTACTATTAGAGTCAAATGTAAATTGATACTCGCATTTGCACTGTGTATTAAATCTTTTTGTGTATTTCCAATTGTAGTTTGTTGTGAGTTTACTCTTCTAATGTTCTGTTCTTTGTTACAGGATTTTGGATCTAGTTCTGATAGTGACTTCAGTCTCTCTTCCATGGTTTTTCTAAACCACAGCAGTGGCTCAGATGATTCAGCAATAGATGGAGAAGCAGGGCTAGAGCAATCTCTTATTTCTTTAGACATGTCTGACTTGCTTCCTGAAGATCCAAGGTCCAATATGTATCGTCTTTATTTCGGAAGCTCTTATGAGTCAGAGCTGGGAAATGGAACTCCTTCAGAACTGGTAAATTACTCACTTTATGTTTTGAATTTTCTACATATAGTTGAGAAGCAGAAAAAACCATACCATTTGCCTGGTTTGGTTTATAAATACTATTACGTCTGCTTTGACCTGCAAACTGTCTTCGGATCATACTTAGTAGTCCACAGTGGGGATGGAAGGACGTGTTCTGAGAAAATACAATATGGACTTCTCTGCAATCTTGCTGAAGTTTAAAATCAAAATCCCAATACTTAATACCTTATAATTAAGCAAATTGCATTCATATTAGATTTTACTTGCTGGTCAAACGGCTTGTTCCCTTCCAAAGTTTAAAACAGTTTTTGAATTTTGGTGGTTGGTTTGTTTGTTGTTTTTTCTTTAACTTAGTTTTATTACTAAAGAATGACCATCCAGCTTTCAAGAATTAAGTTAGTCTCAAGAATAAAGAACGTTCTTCATTTTCCAGTAAAATGTGTATTAATAGAATAATCAGACCATGGAATTGTGTAAAGCACAAAACAAAACCTTAATTTCCATCATTGTCTTTAAGAATCAGAATTCCTGGTGTTGTGGTATCATGGTGCACAGCAAGCAGCACGTTCTCTGGCTAGTTTGCAGGTAGGGATGTGCAGGTTGGCTGCCCAGCACCTGCACAGTGATCAGCTCACCTTTCTTGGCTGACAGGTCAGCAGAACAGGGTATGCTGCCTCTGAGCTCCTTACAGTGAACAGATGATTTCACAGTTTGTGTGTGATCTGTGGGAAATACATTTTCAAAATCTGTTGTAGAACTGTTACTACAAGTATTAATCCAAGTTCTTAGAGTCTTGTTTTCAAAACTGTCTTGCATTGATTCTTAAAGCCAAAAATAACGTACCTTGACATCGGAGAAGTAATTAGTCACTGCTAAGGTGCTTTGGTATATTTTATCTTGCATTCTTCAGCAAGGATTCTATACAGACTTTGATCTCTTAAAATTGTTGAATTTGAAAGGTGTGTATTTTATCAAGTGCACAGAGAATTTGGACGTGATGAATATTTAAATTCCAAATCTAACTACATAAACTCGTCCAGATTTCAGAATCACAGATTTTCATAAGTAAATAAAACAATGGACTTAGACTTTTATTCTTTTTGAGATGGGCCATTGCAAAAATACTTACATATTTTCCAGACACGAAATACTTCATTTTCAAATTTGGCCTTTTGCCCAAACACCTTGGCATATTAACCTAAATCTTTCTCTTCAAAACATTATGTATGCAATATCTTTTAAAGAGAAAGTACTCTTTTTGCCAGTGGAGGCAAGCTTATATTGAATTGTAGGCTAATTCCCAATGATGGTGTTGCTCTTTTAGATCCATAATGAGTTAATGTATTTCTTCTTGTGATTAATTTAGAGCTCTTTGTGTTTGTCCGGTCCAAACTCCATAACTTACGACTTTACCAGCATCACTCAGAGAGATGTTGCATCCTCACAACCTGCCATGCTTAGGGCAGCTTCCCAAGAAGGCTCCCTGGAGAACCAGGAGCAGCAAGGAGAGCACCTGAGGACAGAAATCAATGCTATCAAGGCCAATTACAGAAGCAAGAATGGAGTATGGCACTTTTTAAAATTAGTATTTAGTCTTAACGATTCTGTGTTTTCCCACACTTCTTGGTATTTCAAGTAATAATTTCTGCAATAGTATTAAATATTATGTAACAAAAATAGCAAAGATAAGTGATACTTAGTTTGATGAAAAGAAGCCAGATGTTAGCATGCATATAATTAAACAGTTATTTCTGTTATTTATTAACATGGAGGGGGGAAGGTTGTGACTGTATTTCTAAAACATTTGCCTGTACATGTAATGAGGAGGTTCCATAGTTAATGATATCGATGACACTACATTTCTGTAGAAATTTTTCATTGTCTGTCCATGGCTCTCTTTTCAAGGAGGACAGCACCCTTAATCAGTCAGCACTTCCCAAGACCACTTTAACTATTACCCAGTCTCATCTGATGACTGCTCTTCAGGGTATGAGACCATCCATTAGTCAGGATGACTGGAAGCATTTTACTGAACTGTAAGTTGGGGGTTTTTTTGTAATTTTTAATTCAGTAGAGATTCGGTCTTATCACATTCCTTATACATCAGAAACATGACGGTTTTAAATAAATGTGGGGACTGGCAGCAGATAGCTAATAGCTTCTGACAGCAGTTTTTTAAGAAATATTAAGTTACATAGTGGGAAAGGAAACTATTTTACCAGTGAATTGTCTTCTTATTCATGTAGGACCTAGAAATAACAGACCAGAATCCCCTTGTATTATGTTAAGAGGCTCTTTAAGTTTTAGAGCTAGGTCCTTTCTACTTCCACTTAGTAGTAGCTCCTTGTATTTTCAGATTGCTGGAGTTTGACCCTCTGTAGTGGTCTTTGTAGCTGGTATGTTTGGGAAAGGCATTAATCCGTAGAAGTATAAACATACTGAAAAGGAGAATGTATCTCCTTGGACTTGGAGATCAAAAAGCTGGGGGTAAAAAAGGAAGCAGGACAGAGAGCTCTTGAGTTAGGTTTGGGGCTGAAAACTCCTCCAGGTCCCCAGGTCTGAGGAGATGGGCACTTTTCATTTCCATAAACACATACTTAAACATCTGGAGTTCTGTGGTGTGTTAATATGCATCTGAAGAGGCAGACACAAAAGACACATTTCATAAGAATTTGCTAATGTCTTTTTTTTGTTTCCAGGTATGATAATTTTCAGAATCCCAAGAAGAGGAAAGTACAGATTGGTGCAACATTCAGACCAGGACAAAAAATGACTCTAGCTTAGTAACTTGTACTTGCTTGTAATTGCTGAACTGTAACTGGAAATGACAAATGTGATTAAATCAGATTATTTATATTCATATGGATTTATTAATGCAGCAGTTGAAGAAAAGTTTCTTCTAAACTTACACGCTGTAAAATTATGTCACATTTTATTTTGAAGAATATTGTCTTCCTTTAGATTGATATTAAATTTTTTGAGTGAACATTGGTTATATTCTGATCAGTTGTTTATCATAAACTTTTAAATTTTGTTTTTTATCAATTTAGTTGCCAAAATCTAACAAAGATTTTCTGTGCCTCTTGACTCCCTCACAACAAATAGAATCTGTTCAAATAGATTGTAATATTAATGGGGGATATGTTTTTTAAATATTCTATAAATTCATTCTCTAATGGCCTTTGGAGGGCTTAGAGGAGGGTGGTGCTTCATATGTATATTGGCAGGCAACTAGACTAATACTTTCAGAATACACTTTTCCAGCTGTAGCAAGAAAAACCAGAGCAAGATAATTGCATCTTGTTTTCTGCCACTGTTAATCAGAAGAATACCAAGTTGCATTGCACAACAACTGCACCTTCTCATCCCTACCTTTTCTTCCTGGACACCGTTAAAAACATTTCAGATGCTTGGAAGCTTTCTAATGTTGCATCCTAAAATTATTCACAACCATTGTCTTCCATGGAGATTGTTAAAGAGTTGGGGTCCTTAAATGATACATAGATAACCAGGTCTTAACACAAGGAGGGGGAAAGAAGGAGGAGGCAGAAAAGAAAACTAGAGATGTTTCCTATGAGTCTGTTCGACCCTTTGACAGCATTTTGCTTCCACTTCAAAATAGTCTTAATCTCTAACCCAAGGAAATACTATCTTCAGTTCAAATACTTCCATTTGAAACTTCAGCCCAGTTAATTTCACTGATTAGTTCCTGCAGTTTCTCAGATACCAATAGGAGCTTTGCACTTCATCTTTCACCTACTGGTTTAACGATTTTTCAGGCAAAGGTTCTTTCTACACCCAGCGCCTCTATAAGAAGGAGGTCTTCTAGCTATGTCCTTGTCAAAATTGTTTAAAGAACATTGTGGTTTATTACATCTTTTTTGCTTGGTAAAGAAATCTTTAACTATTACAAAAGCATCCAGATTAGCCAAAATTAGCCACAGCATCTGTTCTTCAGATTAGGTCTAGATAATGGTTGTACAAAATTTATTAAAAATGGAAATTATTTAACCTTCCTAGTACTGATAATCTCACAATGCACTGATACTTAAATCTGAAAGGACCAGTCGCAGGCTAATCATGATGGTAACAAAGTTCCATAGATTATTGTACTGTGCTCACACTGGGAGTCATTTAATTAGAATACTGTACTTCAGTGCCAAGTATTATATTGCAAAGTTAAAAAGGAAGGTTTGCTGTCTGCCAAGGTCTTACCAGTCCTCAACCAAAATGATGTACTACACTGTCATGGAAAATATTCTTAAAAGCCAGGAGGCCTAGGTTCCAAATCTCTGTTTTTCCTCCTTCCTCTATGCAGGGAATTTAATCAGTGTATTAGTTCAGACATTCCCCTGCGTAAGTAACCTGGGTGATGCTGAGGGCAGGTTCATGTGATCCAAGAAGGAGGTCACTGAATAACTACGTGCTGTTAGGTGATCTTTTGGTCACATTCTGAATTATATTGACATCTCACCTTGAAAGGTAGGAGAGAATGTAAATGAAGCCTAGCTAAGATCTGCTATAGACCTAAATCTGATATACAAGGAGCATTAAGCCTGTAGCTCAGAGGAGGATAATCCTTTCTATTCAACTGTTGTGCAATGAGCATCAGGTAGCCTGTGGAAACTTTTGCACAAGGCCTGGCAGGGAGAAGCGCTCCGAGAGAGAGAAGAGGGGTTGATGACATTTGTTTCACATTCTGTAGGGCAGTAGGATTTAGCTGCAGTGGCTCATGAGGATACCACAGGCAGACAAACAATGTATGTCATGTTTGAACCTGTTTTCTAGTCTCCTCCACCAAGTCAAGAACTAAACAAGCTCTGCGAACCAGCAACCTAAAGATGAACAAATCCTGTGTCTCCCTACTAGTTCTCCTGTCACTCCTACCTCACTTAAGGGATAATGATGTCGGTTTTTCTGGGTATATACAACAGCCCTTATAAAGGTTTGATAACCCCGGGTAGCTTTTTTCTTTCACTTCTGTTGTCACCAACATTGTCAGTTGTCAGTGATCTTTCCTCAACTGCCTACCAGTCTTTCCCCATAGTTGAGGAACTTCTGAAAAAACAGATGTTAAATATAAATGATGTAAACAGTAACCCTGTTTCCAATGCACAAGGGATTATTTCAATTTGGTAATAGGAACTTGGTTTCCACTACTATCCAATAATTTTTCTTAAAACTGATTTTATGTTTGAAGCTATCTTCTTTCAGCTGGTTAGCTGGTAATTTTTTCAAACAATGCTTTGAAAAAATGTACCTGTTTGGAAGTGATCTGCTATTCTGGACTGAGTATTGCCTGGAAAGAGTTTCTGGAGGGGGGGAAAGTTACATAGCAGGTCAATTCTGTTAAATCCTGGTTTAATTGGTGCAATTAACTCTACTAAGAGGCTTATATGTCTGAATGTTGAGGGAATCTGGTAATTCCTAATTATGAAATTCTTACAGACTTGCTTTTCGAAGAATTGGGGACATTGACGAGCATTAAATCCCATCCAATGTGTTGGGTCCTTTTACTGTTAATGGCATTCTGCCATAAATCACATTTATTCTTTGGAAAACAGTATTTCTGGTATATAGTAAAAATTTCACAAGGTGATTGATTGTCTAACTTCTTAAGGAATCAAACTTTGTTCCATTTTCAAAGAGAAAAAAAATTGAAAATATTTCCTAACCCATTTGAAATTAACTTAAAAGATAAGCAACATCTGCTGAGGCTTAAATTACTTAGCCTTATGTTTCATAAATGATGTCACCAGCTAGAACTCTGCTTGACAATATTTTAAGCATGACAGTTAACAGCCTGGTTAAAACACATGAATTTTATAATTTATATTAGGTTTGAAATGTACTTTGGCTTTTAGTTCACCAAACAAGTCTAAATTTTGTGTGGACCAATGTCTGCATTTAATGTCATACAGGGAGTTTCTCCATCCCTCTCTTGTGGCATTAAGGAAACATAGTCAATTTCTCCAGCCTAAAAGCAAACAAGTATTTTAAAATAGTATTTCAAAACAAAAACACTTTATAAACTTTATTTTCTCACAGGCTATTTTACTCAACTGGGGATGTGTGTGTATACATATATATAAAAATTATTAAAAGACATAGATGGCTTTTTAATCTTACTAATATAATTTATTATTTGACTTCTTACCTAATTTATATAATAACTCCTAGTTATTGTGAAAACAGTAAAATCCATGCATGCTGTATCATTGCATGAAGATCTGACTCTTTGTTTATTATTTAATAGCTCCTAAGCTCATGCAGTAGGGTGGGAGTGAAGCCTACTTTCCAAGAAGTTAAGATAGCAATCATAAACCCATAAGCAGTGGAGGAGCTTTGAAGAGACCAGAAGCAGAACAGTTTCTTGTGTGAGTTCAGCAGATACTTGCAGAGTTAATCCTGTGGAATGAAGCTGGGAGACTGGATTACAATTTTTCAACGTCAGTTCACAGGTAAGGATTCACTTCTCTCTCACAGGCATCACTTGGGAATAACCCATTTACAGCCACCACTTGAGAATTTTGGTTTTAAGGTTCAATTGCTTCAGCTTTCCCGTTTCTAAAACAGCCCGAACAGTAGCAATCTGTCATAGGCACAGTGAAATGGAAATCTGTTGACTAAGGTTTAGCCTGCTGTTGCAGTGATGTAGCAAAGAGATCTAGGATTAAATACTTGCAGATGCTCAGGCAGTAGCTGGTAAAGAAATGCTAAATCAGTTTGCTGGTGTTCAGGTTGCAATTCTAAGTCAGATTAACAGAAAAGAAGTGGGAAAAACCAATCTTCTCTATCCTCCAACAGCTGGCAGGGTTTTTGTAAGACTTCTACGTATGTGGCTTTCCTGTAATGTCCTACAGGAGCAGAGTCATGTCAGCTGCTATTAGGTAACCAGGGCAGATTTTGCATCTCTCAGCCGTGCCGTCCCACACCAGCCTCCAAAAGTCCTTAATAGCTTGAATTAGTTGAAAGGATTTAGTGAAGACTGATGTCATGGGCAAAGTCAGTCTGGGACTCCTAGGCACAAAAAGATGACCTCTTTCTTCATTGTTTACACAAAACCAGCTTTTAGGATTCTGCGGTAATGATTAGTACCCCATGCAGGCACAGCTATAGCACAGTATGGATCTTGTGGAGACCCAGTGGATAAGTGGATATTGACACTGGATTTTGGTACATCAAAAATTATTAAGGTCATGCAGGTGTTGGGCAATTTTCCTTATTTCCAGAGGTCAGCAGCTTTGTAGAATAAAAAGCAAAGAATAAAAACCAGAATGTTTGGAACCACCCACAAAATGCCGTCAATGCCAATTTGTATAAATCCAGCATTAGCACCAGGAGGATTAAAACCATCCTCATGGTTTTATGCTGTTTTTTTGTTGGGAAAGTAATTTGGTCCTTCAGATGAACTAGTTACAGATTCAGTGCTAATCTCCACTTCCTTAATTATTGCCAAATTTCAGGAAATAGTGATAAAATTTTTTCTTAATAGTCTGTATTACTTTAATATAATGCTTGTATATTGCCAAAGCAGTGCTGAAGTAATGTTACAACTACAGCATTGTGACCTTGTTTAGATACTTAAAGACTAAAACAGGAACTATTTGGTGGTTTAATGTTTTAGTGTTTGCCAAGAATTAACTCTCAGCCAATTTTCTAATGGTCGTTTTTCCAGTAGTTAAAAACCTGCTCATTTTCTAAATGCCTAACATTTTTTTTATTTTTAAAAGATCAAAATTTCCTTCATTAAGGACAGGTTTAAAACACAGATGTAGGAAAAAACCCACTTGAAGTCAGCATATTGAAACTTGGTTTTTCTATGGATCCTGGGGAGAAAAAGGTCTTGGCTTCCCTCACAGCAGCATCTGGCTCTACACTGACCCCAGTCCTTCTTCCCATGTTTCAGTGATTGGATCTTATTGTCCTTCCCCAGCAGCTGTCCAGCACCACAGGTCCTGCTGACTGAGCCCTATCTTGGTGAGGACAGTGGGTCTAAAGCAGAGCTCTTGCAGTGGGGAGCAGGCAGAGTGCTGGGGTGGCATGGGACACACGGGGTTTTTCCTCTCTGTCCGTAAGGGATGTGGGGCCCCTGGACCATGGAGCACAAGGAAGAGTTGGTCTGTCCTAAGGAGCCATGATTGGAAGCCACGGCAGAGCCTTTCCCGGGGTGTTCCTCATTCCCCGAGCAGCTGGCACAGGCAAGCAGGCGGAGGGAGAAATGTTTATGAGAAATGTTAATTTCATTTCTTAGCGGGTTTAGGTAGATATCTTATTCCAGCTCCCTACTATGATGATATGAATTCCAAAAGAGGCCATAGGGTGGAATACAGCCTCTTCACAGGCCCTTCTTCAGTGAGATGGGGCTTGAGCCATTCACATACATTAACAGACTTTTACAGGGAACAATCAAAAAAACCTGAAATTGCAAACCGAGGCCAAGGGAGGAGATGGGGCCTGTGTAGTGCTTTTTGAGACAGCCCATCATTTTCTCAGACTGCAGAGTAGCAGGAAGGGGGTGTCATCAGATGTGTAGGATTGCACTCGTTCTGTGCAGACACTGTTCTGCACTGACATTTGTCAGCTCTAGGTCTGTCATACTACGAGTAAATTTGGTTTGCAAATGTTTCCCCTCAAGCACTGCAAGATGTATCTGCCACATAAGTTGTGTAACATTAGTTCCCTCTTTGAAAATTCAATCTTTTTATTCTTGCTGATACTTTTTTTTCTGTAGGTGACTGATGAAGAAAGTCACCCTTTCCAGTTAACAGCTGAAAAATTAAAAGCTGCATTACAGAAACTAAAAAGCAGGTATCAGTAACACTGATCTCAGATTTTCATGCTTTCCTTATTATTTTGTAAGCAGCATATGTTCTCAGCATTGAAGCACTTGTACAGTTTCATCTCTGCAGATTTTCAGTCTTGTGACCCAGGTGGGTCCAACTATGGCAACAAGAGCTGATTTTATATTTTGGGCACTGTAACAAAATGCAGAGAAACTCCCTGACTGTACTTTATGAAGAACAGTTCTTAACTTGTTTTTCAAGACCCAAGTTTCTTTCTCTGTAGACTGTAATGGAATTCAAAGTTTTGTAAACAAGATATTGTTCTGACCCTGAGAAGAGATAATATACTACTGTAACAACCTACTTAAATAATTAAAGAAACATGCATAAAGTGATTTTGATGAGGGTTCTTCTTAGTTGCAGCTAACAAGAAAATGTCAACAAAAGATTTCAAAATGTAATTTTTCCAGAGTTTAGGAAACTTCATTAGTTCAAAACACATAGCATGATCAGTGATTCTATTCTGATTGGGACTGCATAACCAAGGACATTATTGCTTGTCACATCCATTTTTTCCCCACATTCTTCTCTGTACTTTAAAATGCTTTTCTTCCCTGCAGAAATGTTTGGTTTTGTGAATGTCCACAAAATAGTGCTGGCTAGTATTTCAGGCTAAAATATTTCCTGATTTTGTCTCAGTATTCATGATCTGCACACTTGATGAGAAGTTATAAACGCACTCACAGATCCAATAGTGGCAGCACAGGCAAAACAGTAAAACATTTTACCAAAGATGTGGTGATGACGGATGGTAGTGATGTTTCAAAACATGAAGCAAGATAGAGTTCTTGTGTCCTCTTCCAAGACGGAAAACAAGGTTTAACAATGGATAAAGCATATTGTTACAGGGAAGGTCACTTATAAAGCTCAGATTCAAGGTGACATATTAAAAAGTAGGTATTTGGATACACACGGATGTGTGCATCACATTTTTTTTAGCTATATTGAAGTTGTCCTAATTATCTAATTGTTTGATCAGTGTGGTGCCTGTGTTTAGACACTGTCTGTGCCTTTGTCAGACCGTGGGAGCGTGAGCATTCAGACCCTCCCCACTCGAGCCTAGCAGAAGGAGGCAGCTTGAATCCCACAGCTGCCCCTGTGGCTGTCAGGATGGATCACAGACCAAATTAACTCTTTAGAGATCTCCATGTGTTTTTCAGCTTTCTAGAGCTGAAAATGTTCTCATTAATAGCATTATAGACTGCTACTTTGGGTACATGTAATATCATAAATAGCTGGAGGAACTAGGCTAGAAAAGCAATTGAGAAACTGCCATCCCACAGCAGCTGATTCTATGAAAAACAAATAATGCCTCAGTCCCCATTTTCTGCTTAGGATGCGTCAGAGGTCACATACACTAAATACAGTCTTGTGCAAGGAGGGCTGTGGAACAGCTGTTTGTGATGTCATCTTTTTTTAATGTTATCTTTTTTCAGGTATTTTCTTCCTGTAGCCAGAATCAAAGGCAATACACTGAAAATTCACTGCTTGTGAAGGTCTTATCTCAGTACCCATTAACACTCAAAGATATTTCACACGGCAGGGAAAGTAAATGTCAAGGCCTTCTCATCAGTGAACTTTTATTTCCTGGAGTTCCTTGGGAGTGGTCTTTGCAAATAATGTCGTTTGTGGGAATCTTGGGTGGAGTGAGAATTTGCAGTGGGTGAGGTTTTCTAAACATTAAAAACGTGGGAACAAAACATAATTATTTAATTTCAAGTTTATCCCAAGCATGAAGTAATATGGCAACTCCTCATGTTGATGCATTTAAAGTCTTCAAAGCTTGTACTAAAATTGTGCATATTACAATATATTATGGACTGCATATTTTAATCAGAATACTGAAAGTACTGAATCAGGTGATATTCAAATTTTGCTGAAGCTGGTAAAATGTTTTTGTATATTCATGAGCTCTGTCTAAACATATCCATCTCTCAAACATTTGATACACCTTTTTGTACATGCATACTGAGTGCTGAGGAAGCATTTATTTTTGGCTTCTGGGCTCCCTTTCAGATTATTTCTGTGTGCCTGTATTCATTGGATAGCATTTTCATACATTAACTATTAAAAAAGCCTTTGACGTCTGTACTTTATACTCAAGTGACAGCATTGTATGGGGACTTTTTTTGCTTTGTTTTTGATTTGTTTTCTTTTTAAGTATTTGCAGAATTAATTCCCTGTTTGCTCCACTATTTAGGTTTGATGAGAGAAAACTGGAACTGCAAAATTAACAGAGTGCTGCTATAGGGGCTCAGTAGGAAGACTGTTTTGCCGTGGATGCCTATACTTTTGATAAATACTTTTATCCAGTATTTAGCCATATCAGTACATTTCCCTCCCCCACCAAGTCATGTCTATTGCATGCTGAACAGTCCCAGCTCTCACCCTCTCCTTGTATTTCAGATGACTCCTTGTATTTCCAGTCTCTTAATCACTGGTGAGGCCCTTCGCTGGACTTGTTCAGTATATCCATGCCTTGTTCTGTACAACCCAGAGCCTGTGGCCGAGCACTGCAGGTGTGTGCACAAGTGCTGTGGAGAGAGACCTGTGGTGTTCAACATATTCATCTGACCTTGACAGGGACTGAACAGCAAAACAGCACCAACAGCAAAAACCCCTGCTGAGTAAGCTTTTCAGGCCTGTAAAAAACAAAGGTAGGTAATAAAACACTACAGAAGACCTTCACAAGACCCGACTGTACTTGGCTGATGAAATGTCTTGTTGGATAGAAGGAAAGAAAAAATAATGTGATAGCATCTAGTGCTCATTACTCTTCAGTGATGATCCCCACGAAACACCAGCCTGTTGTTAACAGGAATTTGAATGTTAGAAATTATTAGAGAAGAAACAGAGACTTCAGAAAGCATTCTTTCAAAAAACCTCTTGCTGTTCCTGCATGTGTGCTGTTAAACGTTATGTGCTGTTTACATCCCATTCCATCAGAGGATAGGGCAGAACTGGGGAAGTCAGAAACAAACAGCCTATCACGTGCCACTCCTTTATGGCAGGAATCTGAATGGGTAAAACCAAATTGTTAAGAGATTTTTAAAACAGATTTTTCCCAGACCTTGCACTGACTTTTCCAGTAATTTTCTAGAAGAGACATTTTTACTTTTTTGTACCTTTGACCTTTGTGTCAAAAATATTGTTGGTCACTAAAAGCCGAGGTGGATGTTTCTTTTCTAATGGTCTCAATTTATTCAGGAGCTGCTGGGTTAAGGTTGACTAGAAAGCCTATTAAGGAAGTACATTGCAATATGTGTCCCTGTCATTTTCATATGCCATTGAAACAGTATTTGTTTCTATGTATAGCTTTATATGCCTATGCTAAGTTTCAACATACCATTTCCACTTATCTCACCAAGGGAGCCATTAAGCCATAGTCAGGCTCTGCACTCTGCAGGCATGAAGTGGTTGCTTTTGGTTTTGTTTTGGCCAATAATAAATGCTGAAGCTACTTCCATTTCCTCCACAGTTTGCAATCAACTTCTCATGAATAAGAGACAAATCTTTTACCTTGCCTAGCAGTGGCCTGTTATGACACAGTTTAGAAAAAGAGCCCCAGGAATGCTCTGAGAAGCTCCTTGAGGAGAGGTAACTGGAAAATTCTGTATGTAGATTCCCACAATCTGGGAAATAGACACTTGAGAAGGGCACACGGATTGAAAGGACAGGTTACTCTTCGCTTTAATTCTTAATGGCCTACTGAAATCTTGGCTTGGGAGAGAACAGGTTCCCAAATTCTGCTTACATAATTCAGATTCACTGCCACAAGCAGCCTCAAAATGTAATTTTATACAGAAGTAATCTAATCGGAAAGAAAGGGAACATCAATCGTGTAAGATACTACATACACACGGAAAAGGATTATCAAGGGTTTGACCATCTGAAGACAAAAATAAACATTCCTACTGAAGTCCCCTAGAGGAAGATTTGTGTTAAGAGAAAAAATATCATGTGTGTGTTCTGAACCTGGATCAGTTGACAGAGCCAGTTTACAGCAGGGTACTTGTCACTGACAAAGGCAGAGAGGTGTGATGATTTTCAGCAAAGAAGTGGACACAATGGCCGTGGACACTGATGGAGTGTAGGAAGACAGCTGGAACTACTGAAAGCAACTTTGCCCCTAGACTGCTTCATAAGAAAAGAGCAACACTCCTGCTCTGTTCTCCCTAAATGAAGGCGTTCAGAAGATTTTGCAGGAGCCCAAACTGCCATATGTAAGAAAACGCCTGGGTTTGCTGCTCTGAGTCTAAATGCCCTGCACAGCATAATCTTGATATTTTCAGGTTAAAACAACCTTCCTATCAAAACTAGATTCCAATATTACTTCTGTTTCATTAAACAGACATTGAAGCACTTAAGCATTTCATAAAGATGCATGAACCACCTGGAGATGCTGTCCATGAAGCTGTTCTTGTGATTGAAGCTATCAAACTAGAAAAGAAAAATAACTGCACTGAAGCTGTAAGACAAATTCAAGAATAACAAATCACCAACTAGAAGGGCTGAGTTAAAAAAAGCAATGCAATCTTCCTGAAGGTAAGCGTGACTGTGCGGGTGGAACAACTGCCAAATACAAAATTCTGTTGTCAACGACCACAAGATTCTGTAGTGGGTAGCACACAAAAAGAACTATTAACATCTATTAACTATTGTAAAAGTATTTCTGCTTGGGAACATAATGGTCATCTTCCATAATTTTGGACATACGTAGTCTCCTATCTAACAGATGTACCAATTCTGTGTGAAAATAGAATAAAATTATAATGTCTTTTTAATTCAGTAACTGTAAAAAGCAGTTGAAACTTCAATACTACACCTATTAATATTTTTGTTCTCAGTTCTGTAAGACCTTTTAAGGCCTTTATGAATAATAATATACAATATAACACCAACTACAATAAATGTACTCTTTGCTTCTTGTATAATATTAAAGTTGAAGGCTGCATTACATGAAGGCAAAGCTATTGGATTGGCTTGGATACCACACTGTAAGGGCCTAATCCTGGGGCTTGTGTGAATCCAGACTGCCGGGATGACTGAGATGATTGTCATGTAGCACTGCACAGCAGCAAGAGGGGAACCCCAGCCTCATTTAAGGAGGCGGCCAAGGAGCCACACACTTATTTATCCATTGTGTTCACATCACATTTTCCCAGAAAGTATTCTGCTCCCAACAAAGCCATTGCCCAAATGTAAACCCTTCTCCAGTACGTATTGTTTTGGTAAAGTTCAGGTGAAAGTTAAGGGCTACTCCTCCCACAAATTTCCTGCAGTGTGTGCCTCAGGGTATAGGCCACACGTCTATATGGTACTCAGTATTTTATATATGATCTGTGCCTTTTAGCTCTTGGCTACGTGTTCCATCTTTAGAAATAAAATGCCTTAATGAAAATGACTGTTGGCTGGCCACAAAACTCTGAAGCTTAACACAAGGCCATAAATTCAGTAGTAGTGTATCCACTCGCAATCCAGTAACTCAAGTATGAAACCTACCGACATTTTGGCATGGGGGATTACCAAGCTAGAAGACAGGAATGGGTTAGCTCAGCTCTCTCAGCAGGGCATCAAAGCCTGTCCCCATGGAATCCTCTGGTATCCCTTCTGCTGTTGAGTCTATGTTGCAGGTCTTCCTTTTGTCCAGTTTCCTTATATGAGAGAGATGAGGAATTTTCAGAGACATTGTCCTCTGAGGTCCCATTCTTCAGCTATGTCCATCCATAAGAAGCTGTCTGGAGAGTCAGTCATTTTCCCTGTGTTACTGGGTAATGTTCTGAACACAAGAAAAACAGGACAGTGCAACTATTCAAATATCTATAAATAAAGTTATAACACTTTAGTAACAGTCATTGCCTGCAGATCCACTCTCTTTTGAGACCTTACAATCAGAATTCTTGCTCATTTGAATTATTTTTTAACATCTCCCAGTATAATAAAAAGTAAAATAAAAATACTTAGTGTTTACTAAGGGAGGTTGTTCCATAGCTTTCTGAAAAAAAGATATTTTTTGTCTGTTTAGACTGTAGTTGGAAGTATAATACTTGAATCACCAGCACCACAAAATGTTAAAAAGGTGTATTCTGATGAAAAATGAATTTTCCCTTTTATATTACAATTTACTGACAAATAAGGCAAATGGCAAGCAAGTACTTTTCATTTGGTGTAACTTGTAGGAGCTCAAAAAAGCAAAACAATGTAAGCATTGTTTTCCTCCTTATTCCTATGAGGATTTGACAAGGAAAGCAGGTAAGCTTCATTGGACTCAATGACCATAAAGGTCTTTTCCAACCTGCATAATTCAGATAAGGTGAAACAGCCCACAGAAGAGGAGAGGTCCATGGATTATGCCAAGGCAGCACAGGGACTTTACAGTGATCCCCAGTGAAAACCTTGTGGACTGCAGAGAAAGGAAGGAAAACATTTGAGTCAAGGGAGTCACACTGGTTACTGTAAATATAAGACTTGTAATTTTTATTTTCTTGTAATGGTCAATAAAGAAATTAAAAAAAAAAAAAAACAACAACAACCCAGAGGAATTGAAAGGAGAGAATGAAGAGAAATAAGGTCACCTTGGGATTAATTACTGCAACACACTGAACATGGGCACACATCTCAACTTTGTAAGCAATTGAGGATTAAGATTTAACTCTGTATTAGCAATCTACTGCTAATTTCTGAGCATTTTGAATTATTGACAGTATCCCTTAACTTTAGCATCTACTCCCTTAAGGCTGATTGTTCTTCCTGGTATTTGAAGAGGGCAGAACAGAGGCTGCAGGCCGAAACAAATACATCTGGTTCCTGCCCTCACAGGTCCCACTGTATTAGAAGTTGTCAATACCTGAGACTTTCAAATATGTTACACCTTAAATCAAAACCTTTCATAAAAGTTAGAACATAAACGTAGTGCAACTTTTTTACACTTTCATACAATACCTTAAAGGTGATTTGGGGCTTCTGGGTGCTACAATCACGTATGTTCACACAAAGAAAAAAAAACTGGAAAAGATCAGTACATTTAAATTTAAGGCTGCTTATAGCTCTTATCCTTCACAGGCAGCAGGAATCACTAAGCCCTTGGAATTCAGGCCATACAAGCACATCTCACAGTGTTTGAAGCTGACTGGCTTGTAAAAAGTCTAGGGCAGAAAACTTTATTGGTATTTTAGTATGTAGCATTTCTCCTGTTCTGCTGTTTAAACATTTTCCTTGTTATGCCAAGACTGTCAATACATAAAATTAGTTTTTATTTCCTGTACCAAAGGTTTTTTCATTTGAATTGCTTGACCATTTTTTTTCTTACCATCACTAATTGCGAAGACCGAAGAAACAATTTAAAATCGATTTTAAGAGACCAAGCTAACAGGCAAACAAACATTAACAATGTAAAACTCAAATCATATGTCAGTGTTGGCCTGCTCAGGACATGCAGATACATTTCTGCATGAGGATGCCAGGATGACAAATAACATTAGTTTTTAAATTTGCATCCAATTGTCCAGGAAATTTATGCCCTTACGTAAGTAAAGTTTAACAGAAAGCTACACACATGGGCCCGCGTTTCAGATTCAGATGAGCAAAATTCCCTTAAAAGGTGACTGTTAAGAGTCCCTCCTTGTGGATGAGGTTTTAGTCTGTAGAAATCCAGGTAGATCACTCCTCTCCATGTAACAGAAAACTGTTAATTGCATCACTGATCATTTTACTGTTTAGGTGAAGCTAGTCTTAAATTATTTAACAAGGAAATAAAAACGGCAGTCACAGTTAACTAAATTAAATAGTTATATAAAGTGCTGGATGATTATGTCTTTTAAGCTTCTCTTCTGGAAAATAACTTAAAAAATAAGAATGAACACTAAAGGCAACTTTCAGAAGTCAAAGATGACATGAAGCTTGTGGTTTTGTCCCAAGATGAGCAATAACGTCAGAAGAACAGAGCACTGAAATGATGCATCAACTGGAATGAAAACTTCCACTTCAAAGATCTGCTATATCTAAAATAAATAAATACCACAATCTGTAAAGTAAACCGGCACATTTTATAATTTTTAAAATTTCTTGTATGGGGTTTACAAACTGGAGGATACACCCGAAGTAACTAGTCCAAAGTATTCCTTAAAAAAATTATAAATTATTGGCTACAGTTTCTTTAATGGAGATTGCAGGAGTAGGTCCTACATGAGTCCATATATAGCCCTTCTCTGGCCTTGTAGGAACGGTTGGGAAGGGAGATGATCGAGATTTGAAATATTCCGAAGGTGCATGACAAACAAATTCTAAATACTCCATTTTCCTTGGGAGATCTTCTTCTGGTCCTAGGAAAAAAAAATAAATCTTCAAAGACAAAACTTAAAGGCACAAAATTAAGTATGTTGCATAAAAATATGCCACAACAGCCAACACTCCCTTAGAGAATTTGTCTTTGCAATCAATGACTTTCCTAGAAAGGTAGCATCATGTATTAGGCAAGAAACCTCTACCTTTAATTTTGCTGGGCTGATCTTCCCCCCCACCCCATGTGAAGCATTCTGGTATTTGAGTGAAGTAGTTAATATATTTTAAATATATTCTATTTGTGTCCTGCCTGTCAGAAGGACTTACTAATTACTAATTTTATCATCAGTAGTAGAACAGTCTCTATGATTGCATGCTGAGTATTTTGAATATGAAGGATAAAGATCAGGTAATTCAGGTCACTTTAAAAGAAATAACTTGGACTAGTACATCAGAATCAAAGTTACTATGCTTTAAACCTATCTCTAAAGCAATAATTTGATCTTTAAAGCTGCACAACTGTAATTGTCCCCACAAACACTCAGATAATCACAGTACAAGATAATCACATACTGTAATAGTGGTAATCATATTACATATACAAGATAAATAAAAAGTGTTATTACAGTAAATGAGATGTTTACAGAATTAGGGTCTAAGATGTGGAACTTGCATAAAATACCTTGACAAGCTAAAATGTTCATTTAAAAAATACAACTCTGCATTAGCGTAGGCACAGACAAGTAGTAGTACAAAGAGAAGGTTTACAGATTACCTATGATATAGGATGCTGGGTCAAAACAGTCTTTGGGGCTGGCTTGTGTAGGAATGAGCCAGGTTAGTGCAGCACTCTTTTCACAGTATTGGTCCTGAATAAACCCACGGATCTGAGCATAGTATGTTCTCCCATCCTGCTCATCAACCACCGAAACAACATCCCCAATTTGATAGTATACACCCTAGAAGACATACAAATGACACTGACATCAAACAACCTGATTTTGTCAGCTTCACTTCACATTCTGATTCATATCTTAAGTATCAGTACCCTAAAATTATACCAGTCTTGAAAGGCAGCTTCAATTCAGCCATGTGCAAAAGAATGATGACATAAGAAAGAAAGGTGTTTGTTTTTAAAAAAGAGAAAAAGAACACAAAAAACCCGAACAATCCTGTTCACAACAACACTGCAAAGTATCAAAGTAGCAACATTTTGCATAGGAGGTTAAATAGAAGTTTTGACATAATTCTTAGGAATTTCTGATAAAAAACATACACACAAGACAGTAATTCTTTTCTGAACTGGTCAACAGCAAATAAGAGATTCATCTGGGATGCCAGGCACAAAGCATCAGGTCCCTGGAGAGTATATGGAATCTCAGCCCACCACTGGCTGTGCAGTCTCCCACTGCCTATTCTGATACTTTTTTGAGGGGAAAAGGGGGAAAAAATATTTTGTTTGCTTGTACTGCTGGGAAACAAAAGCAAATTTCAGAACTTTAAAACACTAACACCTTAGCATGCTGGTAAAGCTGCTCTCAAGCATGAATGTGAGAAGGCTCCCTCCTGCTTCACGGCAAGTGCCAACAAATCTTGTTCCCAGGGTGTATGAGCCTGCTTGCACCAGATCTGAAATGGGAGCCAGCTGAGACGTTGAGGCACTGCAACCCACCCCCTCTACGGGCAACATGTTCTGTGCCTAAGGTAGGAAACACCACACAAATCTAAATACTCATCTCCAGTCACTTTTGCTTGACCTCTGCACAGCGCAAGTTAAGTTTAAAAATGCTAACTGCAATAATTACAAAGAAAAAAAGAGATGCACTTTTTCTTGGAAGAGAAAAACCTGGGACAATGATAACCATTTAAACTACTTAGGCAAACTACCTTGCAAGACTTAGCGGCAATAATTACGGCAAACCGAAGTCCTACACAACCGTTAGGCAAGGAAGAACAGTTTCTGTGACTATATCCCTAGTGCCTTCACTGTCCATAATTCTTGAAATTGGAAACAGAAACAGGATAATCATTTTTGCAAATAGATTTGTATAAACCATACCTTATAAAAGATTGATTCTGCTGTAATTATAGTGGATACGGACTCAGGAGCCTTGATGGGCTAAGAAAAGAACACAGAAATAGAAAATCAAGAGCATTAAAGCAAATCAACCATGAAGTTCCAGAAATTGTTTTTCCTTTTAGACAACATGCAGATACATTATCTTCTAAGAAAACTAACACACATTTCTACTTTAAAGTTCAAAACAACACAGCTAACGTTTTCATCCCCAGGATTTGATGTGGAGAAGCGAGTGCTGAACTCCCATGACCGGTTTCTCTTTCCACTCCTCCCGCGGGCTCCGTGTCGGCCCCAGCCTGCACAGCTCCCGGCCCACCCGCGGCCCCGCGCTCTGCCACGCACCGCCTTACGTTTTTTAGCTTGAAGATGTGCCGCCTGCCCTTGCCCTTCGTGGAAACCTTCTTCTCCGCGGCGGGCGCAGACTTGTACTTGGTGTTCCTCAGCCGCGCGGAGCGGCGGTGGATCTCTTGCTTGCTCTGTGGGGAATGGCAGGATGAACACACGGGGGACGGCCCGAGCACCCCGGCCCCGCCCAGCCCCGCCCGGCCCCGGCGGCTCCATCACCCTCACCCTCGGCCTTCTCCCCTGCTTCCCGCCGCCGCTGCCGGCGCCACCGCCGCCGTTG